>BMAC01001662.1:102277-124606 GCA_014905375.1 Phtheirospermum japonicum
CCTTTTGATCGGCCTCCAAGGAGACACAGAGACAGGTCACAACATAGCCTGTCCTCTAGTGAAGTCACGATGAGGTCTGGGTCTTAAGGATTAATGTTGTACGCTATACCATAGAAATCATCTACTCGATGAGTGAGAACCACTTAGAGATTTCTAGGTGAGGGAGTTCAGTGAACTCATCTTATGAGCACCTACTTATGTATATCGATGTCCAAACACAGTGACCGATGAGACGCGGTCCACATACACTAAGTACTAGTCTTAACGGGAAAGGCATGTATCCTCATTATGGCGTAACCCTTTGACTAGGAACAAGTTCGACGAGTTACATTATGTGCTGGATTATCTCACGGTTCTACCAGACCAATCCACCGTAATAAAGTAACTTCATCAGGAACATACCTATGCAACAAGCATMGGATAAAAGATATGGAATGCCAATAAGTATAAAAGATATTATTACGAATAAAAACCGATTGTGTTACATGAGAATGGTCAGACTACAGACACAAGTTGGCTTGTTGGTCACCTTATTCTAACATCAAGGTCCTCGATGCATAATAGATCACATTGGTTGCTTTGTTCAACCTTTGCCCTAGCATAGCTCCCACGGAGTAGTCGCTTGCATTGCACATGATCTCGAAGGGAAGGTCCCACCTCGGCGGTTGAATGATTGGATAAGTGTTCAACCGCTCCTTCAGTGTGTCAAAGGCCTTCTTGCAGTCGTCCTCGGTCTCAAACTCCACATCTTTTTGCAAGAGCCTACAAAGTGGCGACGCGATCTTTGAAAAGTCCTTGATAAATCTCCTGTAAAATCCTGCATGACCAAGAAAAGAACAAACTTCCAGCACATCGGCGGGGTAAGGCAACGCAGCTATAGTATCATTCTTAGATTTATCGACTTCTATACCTTTCAACGAAACAATGTGTCCTAAAACTATACCTTGTCCCACCATAAAAGAGATAATTTTTTTTTACCTCCTGAACTATGGTCATTTTGACACTTTGCCTCCTAAACTTTTTTTCGTGCAAATTACCTCCTTAACTGTACGAATTTTGCACTTAACCTCCTGAACTCCCATTTTTTGTGGAAATTATAGCCGGATCTCACTCGTGTGACATGCACGCTAACATATAAGGGGTAAAATTGACTTTTCATCTCTTACTTATAACTCCTGCTCAAAACAATGGCAAGTGAGCACTCGTGTTACCAGTTAAGATAATGTTTACATTAATATATATTTACACGTAGAATTTGGAACATACGTAGTGCTCACGTGCCATTATTTTGAGCGGGAGTCATGAGGAGGTGATGAAAAGTCAATTTTACCCCTTATATGTTAGCGTGCATGTCACACGAGTGAGATTCGGCTAGAATCTTCACAAAAAATAGGAGTTCAGGAGGTTAAGTGCAAAATTCATACAGTTTAGGAGGTAATTTGCACGAAAAAAATGTTTAGGAGGCAAAGTGTAAAAATGGCCATAGTTCAGGAGGTAAAAAATATTTTTCTCACCATAAAATGATATTTTTCCCAATTTAATACAAGGTTAGTTTCGACACAACGTTTCAAAATCAAAGATAAGTTCTCAAGACATACCTCGAAAGAGTTGTCGTAAAAGCTAAAGTCATCCATGAAGACCTCTATGATATCGCCAACGTATTCCGAAAAGATACTTTCCGTACATCGCTGGAATGTGGCAGGTGCATTGCAAAGTCCAAATGGCATGCGGCGATAGGCAAACGTGCCAAAAGGGCACGTAAAGGTAGTCTTCTCATGATCCTCGGGTGCTATAGGAATTTGGAAATATCCCGAGTAACCATCCAAAAAGCAGTAGTATGAATGGCCTGCCAACCTCTCAATCATTTGGTCAAGAAATGGAAGAGGAAAATGGTACTTGCGAGTCATGGCGTTCAGCTTACAATAATCAATACAAACTCGCCATCCCATACCAAGCCGCCTTCTTGATTTTCGACCACCATTACCCCCGATTTCTTTGGAACGACTTGAGTCGGGCTCACCCACCGACTATCAAAAATGGGATAAATCACCCCAACATCCAGCAGCTTCAGAATTTCCTTCTTTACCACCTCCATCATTGGTGGATTCAATCGTCATTGGGGATCCCTAGATGGTGCAGCATTCTCTTCGAGCAGAATTCGATGCATACACATGGAATGACTTATCCCTCGCAAGTCCGCTATGGTCCACCTGATTGCTTTCTTGTTGTCCTTGAGCACCTCCCGCAGTGATGTCTCTTGGGAGTTGTCTAAGCGTGACGAAATGATCACGGGCAATGTTCGTTTTCCCCCAAAAAGATATACTTTAAGTGCTCTGGTAGGGTATTGAGTTCAAGCTCCGGTGCTTTCACTATGGATGGTACGAATTTCTCGTGTGACTCAGGAAGTTGGATAAAATTTACAACGCGTCCATTTGGATCCGTGAAAGGCTCTACCTCAGGGCTTTCTCGTGTGACTCAGGAAGTTGGATAAAATTTACAGCGCTTGTAGTGCTGAAACCATCTCTTGTACTTCATCCTCCCAGCTCGACTCAGTTAGAGAGTAACTCAAAATCAACGATTCCTCCCCCAAACTTCATATAATCGCCATCTCGAGATCATCTTGTTTTTGCATTTCAAGAAATTCCTGCGGTAAAGAGTCAAAACAATCAAGTGCAAAAATGGAGTTATCGCAGTCAGGAAATTTCATAGCATCAAAAATATTAAATTGACAGATGTGACCGTCAAACTCCATTGTTAGAGTGCCTTGGGTAAAGTCGATTTTTGTTTGAGTAGTGTTCAAAAATGGTTTCCCCAAAAAGATAGGTGGTGACTTTGATGCGGAATCGTTCATGCTCAACACATAGAAGTCAGTTGGGAAAATTAACTCTTCCACTTTCACAAGAACATCTTCAACAACATCATCAGGGTAAGCAGTGCTTCGATCGGCAAGTTGAATCACCACCCCAATTTTCTTTAATGGCCCAACCTTCAAACAATCGAAAATGGTGCATGGCATGACATTTATTGATGCACCCAAATCTAGCATGGCTCGCTTGACTCGCATGTTTCCAATCGTGCATGGAATGAAAAACATGCCTGGGTCATTCCGCTTTTGTGGCAAGCACTTTTGGAATACAACCGACACATTTGCTCCCATTAGTACTTTTTCGTCTCCTTTCAACCTTCTCTTGTTGTTGCATAAGTCTTTGAGGAACTTAGCGTAACGAGGAATTTGATTTATCGAATCGGCAAGTGGAATCTACCTTTTTGAAAACGTCTCGTATTTGCCTCTCCGTGTCTTTTTAGCTTGGCGCTTGATTTTTGATGAAAATGGAAGAGGCTCGGTCCTAGGAGGAGAAACAGAGGGGTTATTAAAATTACTAGAAGGTTTAAGATTACCCTTGTCAGCATATTTCGTCTCCGTATCTTCTTCCTCCATTTTGTCTTCATTTTCTGGCTCTAGCGTTGGACTGGCCGGTCCTTCCACTTTTTTGCCACTTCGTGTCGAAACAGTGCTCACATTTTTCGGGTTCACTTCGGTTTGAGGAGGTAGTTGTCCACTTCCTTGTGCTTCCAATTTGACTCATTTGGGTCTCCAAGCCTTTTACGCTTGTTGCTAATGATTTCACTATTTCTTCCAGCTGTGGGGATGTATTCTCTTTCCGCTGTTGGTTGTTGTATTGATTCGGGAAATCTTGCCCCCTTTGTTGAGCTTGAGGAGGCCCTTGATCTTGATTTCCAAATGTATTCCCTTGCTGATTCTCTCCATCTAAAACCGGGGTGGTCGCCCCATCTCGGGTTGAAGGATTGGGGATATGGCTCGTACTTTCTCCCTTGTCCATTTTCGGTCCCCAAAGCATTGACGTGTGCCTCGAGTACGATGTAAAAATATGGGCAGTCATCACTAACATGCTCCAATGTTCCGCATAAGCCGCATGGTCGAACCTTTGGAGATCCTCCCGCACTTATCATGGCCTTCAATTCACTTAGTTGGGATTGTAGTGAACCACTACTCACTTTATTTCCCAATCCCGATGAAGGATTACGGCTGCCGAATTGCTGAGAGTTCGCCGCCATGTTCGATATTAGTTCTTTTGCTTCCGTTGGTGTCTTTTCCATCAGAGTGTCTCCACTAGCCGCATCAATCATATTGCGATCAGTGAGACATAGTCCCTCGCAGAAGTATTGAATCAAGAGTTGCTCGCCCATTTGGTGTTGAGGGCATCTTGCGATGAGTCTTTTTGAATATTTCCCAGTACTCATGCAAAGTTTCTCCTTGTGTTTGCCTAGCCGCATAAATATCCTTTTGAAGATTTGACACTCGTGATGCGGGGAAATACCTCTGCAAAAACGTTCTCTCCAACGCCCCCCACGTAGTGATGGATCCCGAGGATAAGTAGTAAAGCCAGTCCATAGCTAGGTCTTTCAATGAGAAGGGGAATGCCCTAAGCTTGATTTGTTCGTCCGTGACTCCGACAGGTTTTATGCTCGTGCAGATGACATTAAATTCCTTTAAGTGTTTGTGTGGATCCTCGCCAGTGAATCCATGGAATAAAGGTAGATGATGGATTAGTCCGGATCGTAGCTCGAATGTATCATTGTTCACCATTGGAAAAGTGATGCACAATGGTTGTTGTGGGAGGTCGGGATTTGCCAACTCCTTCAACGTTCGTTCCGCTTGACTAGCCATCGTTTCATTTGCTCGTTCTTCGCTCTTACTTGAAGATTCCTCGAATATATAGTTAGGTAGTAGAGTTCAGCGAATTCGACATACATTTTTGGGGAGATTAAGATGGCGAAAGAGTTGGGAGTAGAGCGGATACTGGCAAATGCGATAGAGTTTACCTTAGAAATCCATAACTAGAAAGCCAGAAGTTTGGGGGAGATTGGTCAAGTGGATAATAGAGTTGAGCGAATTCGACATACATTTTGAAGTCGGGTTGGCAATCAAAGCTCAGGCATTAGCTGATTTTGTGCAAGAGATGGACAGCTCTGCCGAGGAAAAGAAGGAATGGACAATCTTTACAGACGGATCGGTGGGAAACTTGGGGTGTGGCGCAGGAATAGTCTTGATCGACCCGGAGGGAGTAGTTACAGAGTACTCAATACGAATGAACTATCCTCTATCTAATAATTGAGCGGAATATGAGGCATTGCTGAGGGGAGTTAAGATGGTGAAAGAGTTTGGAGCAGAGCGGATACTGGCAAATGTGGATTCATAGCTCTTGTGTAAGAAGATAAGAGGGGAATTCGAAATGAGAGAAGGGAAAATGCAGAAATACCTAACTCGATTTCGTGAGATGGATAATTCTTTGGATGCCTTGGATGTTCACCAAATCCCTAAAGAAGAAAACAATCGAGCTGACTACTTGGCCAAAGTGGCCAGCTCAGCAGTAGATTGTCAGGAAAGGGTAATCACTTTACTGAAGGCCCAAAAGGAATATGGAGAAGAGGAAGTCAATGCATTAGAGGAGGGAAAGGAGGATTGACGCTCTCCTCTTAAAGCCTACTTAGAGAAGGGAGAGTTGCCGGGCAATAGAAGAGAGGCAAGTAAGCTGCGGATCAGGTCGGCCATATTTTGCACCATAAAGGGAGAGCTGTTTATGCGGGGATTTGGACAGCCTCTCCTGCGATGTGTAAGCGCGGCAGGTGGGTGCCCACCTTCTTAAAGAAATCCATGAGGGCTGCTACGGCAATCACATGGGAGCAAGGACCCTAGCTAGCAAAATAATGAGAGCTGATTATTTTTGGCCATTCCTGCGAAAAGAGGCTGAGGACTTTGTTAAAAGTTGTGAAAGGTGCCAAAAGATGTCACCCTTAACCCACCGACCAGCATAAGAGCTCATGATGATGAGCTCTCCTTGCCCTTTCGCGAAATGGGGAATAGACTTGGTTGGGCCATTTCCCACTACCCCGGCCTAGAAGAAATTTTTGATTGTGGCCATCGATTACTTCAGCAAATGGGTAGAAGCTGAAGCTCTGGCGAAAATTACATAGGATGCGGTGATGGGCTTCATTTGGAAAAACATCGTATGCCGGTTTGGCATTCAGAGGGTCCTAGTTTCAGATAATGTCACCCAGTTCATGGGAGTCAGAATCAGAGCCTGGTGTACTAAAATGAAAATTTATCAACACTTCACATCTGTTTACCATCCGCAAGTAAATGGTTAAGTTGAAGTGACCAACTGCATTCTCGTACAAAGAATTAAAACACGCTTGGAAAGATCAGGAGGCAAGTGGGTAGAGGAGCTCAGTTCGATCCTTTGGGCTTATCGTACTAATCCTAAGGAGAGCACGGGCGAAACCCCTTTTATCCTGGTTTATGGCATGGATGTCGTTATTCCTGCTGAGGTCAGCCTAGAAACTCACCGAATATAGAGCTTTGACGAAGGTCATAATAGCACATTAGTGCAGGACGCGCTGGATTTGATCGAAGAAAAAAGAGATCGGGCTGCAATTAGGATGGAGCACATCAGAGGACGGGTTTGAACAACATATAACAAGACAGTTCTGAAGAGATATTTTCAAGTAGGAGACCTAGCAATTAGGACGCTTGGAGCAATTAGGATGGAGCACCATCAGAGGATGCTTGGAAAGACTAAGGGAAATTTGGATGCTACGTGGCAGGGACCATTCCGAGTCAGAAAAGTTTTGGCGTGCGGTGCTTACGAGTTGGAACAAATGGATGGAGTTGTGATACCCCTAGCATGGAATATATAAAATTTACGAATATTCTATGTGTAAGGATATTTGGAAGGCTTATTTATAAAGATAATTTAAGTTTATTCGCATTCTTATTACAAATTAACCAAGACTCTCAAAGCCAGGATTGGCTAAGGGCGAATGCCCCATTTTTTCTGACCTGATTTTCAGAAAAAGCCAAGATTTGCTAAGGGCGGATGCCCCATTTTTCCTGACCTAATTTTCAGAAAAAGCCAGGATTGGCTAAGGGCGGATGCCCATTTTTTCTGACCTGATTGTCGGAAAAAGACAAGATTGGCTAAGGGCGGGTGCCCCATTTTTCCTAACCTGATTATCGGATAAAGCCAGGATTGGCTAAGGGCAGATGCCCCATTTTTCCTGACTTGATTGTCAGTAAAAGCCAGGATTGGCCAGGTCTTACCAGGTAAACAGAGATCTAACTACCAATAAGGGTTTTTGCCCGGGAAAAATCATTCATTACACAAAAGCTAGAATTACGTGAAGATACTTACACCACTTTCTGCCGACAGAACTTTGCGAGTTTAAATTAATAGTGCAGGAAAATAGAAAACGAAATGCTCATAAAAAAAGAACTACAAAAATTTGGTAAATACACCAAGAATACATGTAAAATGAGCCGTGGGATGACGAAGCCCTCTTGTCAGAGGCTAAAATCTGGCGGATACGCCATAGCTCACGCTCGGTTTGATGGAGGCACTGGAAACACCTGTCTGCATGCCCGGAGGCAGAGTGAGCCTCGCTGGCATCCGCAGTCATCCGGCTTACCGATTCAACCAAGTCGGCTTTTTCCTCCTCGAGTTGACGGAGTTCAGCCCATTCGCACTTGTAGTAGCATTTTTCAGCCTTTTCCTCTCCAGAAGACGACACACTTGGGAAATTTTTTCCCGAAGAATAGAGAGTTTATTAGAAAGCTTGAAGTTCTCGGCTAAAACAGAGAGATTTTTCTCTTCATGATATCAAGCTCTTCAAGCAAAGAGGAAGACACCATGATGAGAATGAAATGCACAAAACTGAAATACGCATATATAAAGGAAAGAAGGGCACGTGACAATGAGAATAATAGTACTAGGGTTTCCTTGAAACCAGGAAACCCTAAAAGTAAATCCATTAAATGACAAATTTGATTACCGACATGAGTTGAATAAAAAGACAGAACAGCCACATAGGCGAAAGAAAACAGATCTGTCTAAATAACGTGCAGCACAAGACAAGCTAAGCCTAACTCTTGGCATCTAACTCCTCGACAAGCTGGTCCACCGCATTCTCCGCCAAGGCCCCAGGAGATGCCTTCTGAGGTACCTCACCAAGACCAGCAAAGGTTGGAGAGGGAGTAGATATGGTTAAGGCAAGAGCCATTCCTTGGTCTGGTTGAGCCAGCTCTGGACCAATTGATGAAGCGTTGAAGGATGTGAGAATATGCTTGGCAAACTCATGGGCCTCGAGCTTATGCAGGCGGTCCTGCTTTGGTGAATAGCAGAAGGAGGTAGGCTCGGGTGGCTACTTGAAGGGCTCTGTGCGATCAAAGGGAAGCGTGGGATTTTCCTGGGCCCATTTGGCCTAAGCATCCAAATCAAGGTGGTAATACACCTAAGCCTCTGGGGCAAGCAAATGGTAGAGCTGCTCGAATCCCAAAAAAGATGTGCGGGTGACATCCCTGGTGAATTGAATCAGCCTTAGCCCTTCTTTGGAGTTACTTCGTCCTCCATTCTTCGCATGCCTTGGACACCGCCTCGTCTGCCAAGCTTCGAGCCTCGGCCAGAGCTTCATCTCGCGCCTCGGCCCTGGCTACCTCTAAGACTTTCTTCTCTTCCTTCTTCACTTCGGCCAACTCCTGCTCGACTTTCTTCAGCTTAGCTCCCCTCTCCTTACACAGATTGTACAATCTCCTTTCCTTCTCCTGCAGCTTTTTGTGTTCTTTCGCTAAGTCCGCATTCATCAGGGCTCCCCTAGCCCTGGCCACCAAGATAGACCTCTTGGCCGCTGCCTAAAAGGGAAGAAGAGACTTAGAGAAATAAAAGGAAAAATGAGAAGAGAAAACGAGGGAAATAAATTTACCTTAGCCTCATCCTGGCACAGGGACTCAATGAGGTCAGGGTCAGACCACTTCTCCAAGGTATCCCTGTCCGAGCTCGGACACTGTCATTGGAAGAATTGAACTGCTAATGAACTTGGGAAGTCCAGAACAGAGGCATTAGTGAACCAGGTGTTGTTTGGGGTGGTGACCTTAACCCCAGAGGCAGACGCCCCCTCCGTGCCAGCACGCGTCCTCTTCGCGGGCCGTTCGATCCTCTCCCCCGAGTCCAAGGGGATGATCACCTCTACATATGGGACAGGAAGGTCCCGAGAAGTGCCCGACCCGCTCGCCTCGGCTCGGGAAGGCTCCTCCACTGGGGCCCATTGTTTTGACCTACTTCTGCCCTCTTTTAACGAGCAACCATTATCTTGTGCATCATGTTTGCTAGAAAGAAAAGAGAATGGAAAGAAACAAGTCATTCGAAACCCCCATGAAATATAAGTCGGATAGAAAACTAAAAAGGGTCAGGGCAGTAAATGTTTCTTTACCAATCTCGGGGGTTAAAAGGATGTTCTCCTCCCGGTCGTTGAAAAAGTCTATAAAGGAAGTGAGATGGGAGATATGGAAAATGTTCTCGTTTAAAGTGGAGATTATACTTTGTATCCGAGGAGATTTGTCCCCTATGGATAGGTGTGGCTGAGCAGGCAATTGCTCGATGGATTGAGGAGGGAAGCCACAATCCCTTGAATAGAGCACGAAGAAAAACGTCTTCCTCCAAGACTTGTTGGAGGAAGGGATGCCGGCAATAAAGTGAACACCATCTTTGGCACATAAGTAAAAGTAGCCAGGAGAGGAGCTCTTGACCTGGAAGAGCTGGAAGAGTGTCTGGGCTGCGGGATCAAGACCAGCATATCGCACGGCCAGGTTGTAACTTATAATAATCCTAAAGGAATTGGGGACAAATTGATGAACCTGGATTTTATAAAACCGGGATATCTCTAATATTAGTGGGTTCACCGGAAGGCACAACCCCACCTGGAATTGGTAAACGAAGAAAGTCAGATGGTCATTCGGCGCCTGATATGCCATTACACCGCCACTAGGGTTAACCAATTCGAACTCCTCCGGCACCTGATACTTATATCTCAGATTTTCTACTAGTCTATCATTTAGGATGGAACAGATGTATGGCCGACCGGAATATAGGGGAGATACTTGAAAGACGACTGCGATGAAGGAGCCGACGTTGCCGGTGAAGAATTTGCAAAAAGGGAATCAGCAGAAGAAGAAGATGATGGTGTTGACATTATTAGAAAATAAAAAGGATTGGAAAAGTACCTGGCGGTGAGGATGATCGGAAAATGATGAACTTGAAGAGGATACTGAGTCGTTGTTTTGAAGAGAAAATCAGAGAGCAGGAGCGTCTGTGAGTTGGAAATATGAAAAGTGAGGAAGAAAGGGAAAGCCGCGGGGATAAAAGGGATAGAGGATTTTCAAAAAATGGAAATAGAGGGAAATGCGGGATCTTGATGGAATTCCCGCATTTAATTCATGTCAGAGGAACAGTACCCGAAGAGACGTGATGGGAATTGTAACCGTCTCTGACCTATCAATGGTACAGTACTCAAGAATACGTGTCGAGATGGTAACTATTTCTGGAATAGGGAGCATCACAAATAAATCCAACGATTCAATTGGATCGAAAAGGCGGATTTTCTGGGATCTGAGCAGATAAGGAACCCGAGAAATTAGGTGGAACCCTAACGGGTCCAAAACAAGCTCTAGAAATATACAGGTCTACTCCAACCATTTTTTTTGGGGGGGGGGGTGGGGGTGGGGATGGGGAGGGGGACTGGTTGATGTACCCGAGATAATTCCAATACGGGCTCCAGACCTGGTTGGATAGACCTAGTTAAAATACTGCCCTGACCTGGGCTAGTGCCACTAAAGGCTATGGAATTCGTGCCAATCCGATCTGATGCACCTTGGATATCCTCCTTGTCTGACTCCTCCTATAGTGGAGGGAAGGATCAGGACCTTCTTGGCTTGAGTCCTCCTAGACTGGAGGGAATGATCAGGACCTTCCTGGTTTGACCTTTCCTAGGCGAAAGGTGGAAAGTCTAGACTATTGTGAATAACGGCCCGAGATTCGCAGTACTCTTTTTCTGGGATCTCGGAAGAGTCCCACAAAGAGAAACTATAAATACCAAGGAACCTCAGGGTTGATAGGTAAGCAATCTCAAGAATTCTTCTCCTGTTTTATTTTATTCCGATCAAAAATGCTTACTAACTTAAGCATCGGAGAGGTTTCCACCAGAAAACCCCTGATGGTCCTTTCTAACGAGTTTTTGTGTGTAGTAGGTCGGGAAATTCTCAGGTGAAGGTGCAGTTTCTACTGTAGACAAGTTTTCTGGGTGAGACAGTACAATAAATGTGTTTACACTTACCTTGTCTAATGAAGAAGCTCCAACCATTTCAGTGCGAATGTTATGCATATACCTTAAAACAAAAAAACCACACTCACTGTCTCCGGGTTGCCGATTACACTACAAAATCTTATATGAAATAAATTTAGCAAATCGAAAATATACTATTAATTATTCATACCTTAAAAATATAACTTACTGCCAGATTATTCCAACCCATGTTTTTTTCTTTCTTTGCTTTTCTTGTCCAAAAGGTCCAAAAAAATAGTAATCAGTGCACTCAAGGAGTTAATAAAGTAAGTATTATTTGAATAGAATTCAGAAGTTGTTACTTATATATGTAACTAAACATTTATAGTATTAAAACCAAAATGAGCGCATGAAGAAGCCAATCTTATATTGCATCCAACATGATAAATTTGAATCAGTTATGTGAATGGAAACACACAATATAGGCTTTACAAAGAATGAGGATGTGGAAATGAAAATATCAAGATTACATAATGAAATGAAACAACTTGACCATGAATTGCACACAAATTTTAAACACGAGCAGAGCACTAAGATGGTCATACTAATTACTAAACTACCCGTTATCAGTATAATTGGTAAGCCACTTCAAATTGATAATGGGACAACAGTGAAGAGTAGAGCTACCTTTGCCAGAGTATGTATTGAACTAGATTTAACTAATCCCCTGAAAGATAAGATCCTTTTGGGAATCAATGGAGAAGAAATTGTGCAGAAAATAATTTATGAGAAATTGCCTAAATTCTGTGTGGAATGTAAACACTTGGGGCATAAAAAAGGATCATGTTATATCAATGAAAGTGAGCCCAGGAATGTGGTCATTGAAAAGAAAAAATAAAATGATGATGAAAAGGAAAAGCAGCATGCAAATGAGGGAAACAAAATCAACAACAAGGGCAAAGCTGTCACAACTGAAGTCTTGATAGAAAAGAAGAGGCCAAAGAATCAAAAAGTGAATAACCCAAGTTCAAAAGGCATTGTGATTGGTTCCCCTGTCAAAAACAGAAATACTGGCAATATAGAAGATTCCAATAGGTTCTCTGCCCTATCTGAAGATACTTAAATTTTTAATGGAGACATGGGATCAAACATAGCTTCTACCTCAAACACTGTGCCTATAGAGCCCACTTCAATCCAGGAAGATCTTATTAGGGATACTGAAGATCCTGACAATACTCTGGTGCTAACCTTTTATGGTACTGTACAATAGGAAGAGGATCAAATGAATGACCTGAAAGAAAAAGAGAACCATAATACTAAAACTGATCCTCAATTGAACTCTGGAATCTCAAACTCAAAGACAATTGTCAACTCAACTTAATGACTCTTGAAACCAATACTGCAATCAACAATCCAGTTGATATGGCACTAGGTCCTACAACTGAGACTACCTCCCAGTCTAAAAAAACAGCAGAAGCTCCACCACCTCCTGAGGAAGCTACCCACACTGTTATTATTGGAACTTTGGATGTCCAAGTTGCTGAAAATCCTGCTCTGGTCAACATCCCACAATGCTTCAATGAAGAGGACATGGCTGATCTCAAGGAACAGGCCCTACATAGAAAGGGTAAATCAATTGATCTTGAGATGAATGAGCCCTCACCACCTCATGTGACCAATATTCAACCATCCAAGAATAAAAAGAACAACAAGMCTGGAAAAGCRAGAGCCACCAGAGCTACTAGCAACAAATGATCAKACAAGCATTAATATGGAATGCCAGGGGAATTGYCAACTCTCCTACCCAAAGGCATCTCTATCAGCTATGKAAACAYCACTACATCAAAATTTTGGTAATTCTTGAAKCTATGGTGGAATTCCAACCTGATTTCTTTTGTAGAAGATTAGGGTTTACTTCTGCTAAATCCAATCTTAATAATAAAATCTGGTGCTTTGTAACTGAAAACATTCATATTCAGGTCCTTCAGGATCATAGTCAATTTTTACATTGTCAAATTAACTCCAACCTTTGGCCTAAACCTCTCTTAATCACTGGTTCTATGCTGGTCATACTAGAATGGTTAGACACATTTTGTGGGATCAATTGATAGATATTTCTGTTGCTTCCTCTGGTTTTCCCTGGATAATTGGAGGGGATTTTAATTCACCTCTACGTATTGAGGATATTGAGGATAGAGTTGATCATATGATAGACTTCTCTGGAATGGTTTCTGTCACTGGACTTATTGATGGGGTATATGTGGGAGATCCTTTTACTTGGAGTAGACAACAACTCAAAGAGAGGTTGGATAGGATTTTTTACTCTTCTGAATGGGCTTCTTTATTTCCATCTACCTCTGTCCATCATTTATCCAGGGTGTGATCTGATCATGCTCCTCTCCTTGTTGAATTTAGGCCCAGGGCTAGGTGTCAACCCCCTTTCAGGTTTCAGATCATGTGGTCTCACCATCATTCTTTTCTAGAACTTGTAAGTAAGAGTTGGCAATCTAAAACTGGGGAAATTGGGATGGTTAACCTTCAAATAAAAATCTCCAGACTCTCAAAAACTCTTCAATGGTGGAATCATAATGTTTTTGGTAATGTCTTTAGTTTAGTTAGAAATGCTGAAAGAGCAGTTAAACAAGCTCAGAGTGACTGGGATGTAGATGGCTCAGATAGGAATTTAATTTATCTTAAAAAATGTGTGGCTGACCTAACTTATGCTGAAAAATATGAAGAAACCTTTTGGAAACAAAAAGCTGCTGTGAGATGGTTAACTGAGGGAGAAAGAACACTAAATTTTTTCATTCCTTAGTTAAAAAAGAAGAAGTAGAGCTCAAATTCACTTTATCACTGACAATGGAAACCTCTTGTCTGAGATTGAGGATATTAAGAAGTCAGGGGCCACATTTTTTGAAAAACTATACTCCAATGATCACACTCTTGGGAATTTTGATGTGATTGAAGGTATGTAATCACTCCCCTCAGATTTTGATGCTCATAAACTTTGTGCTCATCCTTCTAAAGAAGATATTAAGAAGGCTATGTTTGATATGAGGGGGGATAGTGTAGCTGGCCCTGATGGTTTCCCTGCTTCATTTTTTCACATTTGTTGGATATTGTTCAGGAAGACATTTTTGAAGCTGTGTTTGATTTTTTTTGATGGAACTAAAATGCCTTCTAAATTCACTGATACTACTGTTATCCTATTACCCAAAGTCCCCAATCCTACTACCTGGAGTGAGTTTAGACCTATCAGCTTCTGCAATGTGACAAACAAACTCATATCCAAAATCCTTAATAACAGAATGGCACCTCTTTTACCTCTTTTTATTGCTCCAAATCAGAGTGGCTTTGTTAAAAAACAGATGGATTGGGGAAACTATTTTGATGGCTCAAGAGATGATTAATTCCATTGATATACCCAGAACTAATACCAACATTGCCCTTAAACTTGACAAGGCCAAAGCTTATGATAGGGTTCAGTGGTCCTTCCTTTATCATATCCTGTCCATCATGGGTTTTCCAAACAGATGGATTGATTACATTGTAAACTGCATAGAAAATTGCAGATTTTCTGTACTCATTAATGGAGAGCCTTCCCATTTTTTCAAAGCCTATAGAGGACTGAGGCTGGGTGACCCTTTATCTCCAACACTCTTTGTTCTTGCTGCTGATTTTCTCTCAAGAGGTTTAAATAATCTTTTCTTTAAACATCCTAGCATGTATTATCACTGTGGGAAAGGTGGTCCTGTCACTCATCTTTCCTATGCTGATGATATAATCATCTTTACCAATGGGAGGGAAAAAGGTTTGTGTTTAGACCAAGAGTAGTCTAAATCATTAAAAACAAGAAAATAAGAAGTTCAGCAATAGAAAAGCAGAAAACCAAAAATGGGAAAAAGTGCTTGGCTTTTATTCCTCAAATATCAGGTCGGATCGGCCTTAGCCGGATCCTTGTACAGGGTAGTTTTCTGAATACCAGCTTTCTCTCTCTAAAGCTCCATATGTTTCTCTCTCTAAAAAATTGGGGGATCCCCTCTCTCTCTCTTGGAGAGGCTATTTATAGTTTTCCATTGAAACCCTAATTAGACACCTGGCACTCTCCTATTYGCCCTCTAAAAARCTCTMCTCTTGTATTCATCGCTTCAATACCGCCCTCATATATTTTCCACCGACTCAAAGCCGACCTCAGATGTTTTCCACCGACTCAATGCCGACCTCAGACATTTTTCGAATCGAGCGGGTCTCTCCGAAGAATCCACCCTGATCGATACTTCTCAGGTCGGCTCTCCCCGGCCAGAGCATTTGACTTGAGGTTCGGGTCTTCGGTCTCCTCCGGGCAAGTTTCTGCTCGGTAGAATGCCGAGCTCAAGGTGCTCGGCGTATCCTGCCCGGCATCTCCGGCAGGAGTTTTCGGCTGGGAGCCGAGCTTTTCTGATCGGTACATTTCTGCTCGGCAGCCGGCCTCGAGCTCAGCCTGGTGCTCCCGGCAGTGCCCGTGTGTTGCCTGCTCTGCTCGGCAAGGTGCCGAGCTCGGCAGCTCGGCAAGGTGCTGCTCGGCTCCTCTAGGCGGGGATGCTCGACACTTCTCGGCATGGACGCTCGGCAAGTGCTGGTCTGCTCGGCCCTCCTTGCCGAGCCCTGTGCATTACGCTTTCAGCTCGGTCAGCATGTCTTGAGCTCGGCCTGGTGCTGCCGCGCGGGTGTTCTCGGCAGTGCTCGTACGTTTCTTGATCTACTTGGCAAGGCGCCGAGCTCGGCAGCAAGCCTCGAGCGCGTCCTATTCTGCTCGGCAGCCAGCCTCGAGCTCGGTCTAACCCTGTTCGGCATCTTCAGCACCTAGCCACTTTTTCGGGTCAGTCTAATTCGCTCAGCTCGGATCCTCCTTCGGGAAATACCGACCATCAACAAGCCCCTGAGCATGGAGTCGAACGCGTGTGGTCGAGTTTGGGCTCACTGAATTCCTCATCGCTCGTGAGGACCGAGCTGAATCGTACACGGGGATACCTTGTCCCTTCAACCTGGAATCTTTGTAAGCTTTTTCAGTAAGCTTTTTCAGGACCGAGTTTGACCATCTCGTGGTCCGCAACGTAAGCTTTTTCAGGAATCTTTGTAAGCTTTTACAAATTTGTCCTTTGTACTTTTGGGGAAGCTGCATGTGATGTGTTTTTGTAGATTTATGTGGCAAGATTCCCCCCTTTTCTCTTTTACACCAGCCCCTTGTGCTCTCCCCTTTTTCCCTCACTTTCATTTTGCAGCCTCATCTTCTACTTCCTCCTCTTACGTAATATCCTCTCTTCTTTTTTTTGTGGAGATCCTATTCGTGTTCTAGCTTTGTGACTCCCTGTCCGGTCCATTTCGTATCACTTGGGTCCGACTCTTCTCGAGTTCTTCATCAGAGGTAATGTCTTTCCTTTTGCGTTCTCTCTTTCAAGAAATCTTTTTAATGTCTAGTAGCCCGGGTTATTCCCCGGATAGTTCTCGGGGGTACGAGGGGAACAGTCAGTGCGGCGACCAACCCACCTTTACGTCAGGTTCATACCCCGGCTCCGGAATCGACCAATACGGCAGTTTTGGGGCCGGGGAGATTTTTGGTCGAGGGAGACCCTTTGCCTTTGAACAGTTTTCAAATGAAGATTTTGGCGGTCATTTTCAGTTCGGGCATTCCCAACCTTTCGGGCCCGAAGGCCAGTTTGGACAAGGTTGTTCTTTTGGGCCCAGGAGTGGGCCTTTTCCTGAATCGCAATGCGGTGTGGATAACTATCCCAATAGGGACACAGCCGGTGAATCGGCTCGGATGAAGATTTTGAGTCCAGACCAAACTGGCACCATTTTTGAGGACTTCGGGGTTGGTCTTTCCGATATAGAGCTCCTAGACGATCTTTCTGGCCCAGGCGGAGATGAGAATCCATGGACGCTGGGGGCCAAAAAACCCACGAAGTCTAAGGCTATGGTGAGGCTGGCGTCTCCCGAGACTCTCTCCTTTTGGTCGGACCAGCCGGGTGAGCGTACCCCTGTTGGTCATTGGAAGAGACCGCCTCCCCAAGAGTGGGACGACAAGATGCTCAAGATAGCCGCGGAGCAAAGTATATTGGTTGACAACAATCTGGTTGTGTATAGGGACGAGTGCAGGGTGCCTGGGTCGGTTCATTTCTTCCTTCCCTATGACGCCGAGCAAATTCACCGCCCACCAGTCTCGTGCACCACCATGTTCTCCGACAGTTTACGTTTTGGTGTCTTGTTTCCGCACCCCCGGCTTTTAACGGATATTCTGAACGGCTTGGGACTACCCATTTTTCTGCTCCATCCTCTGACCGTGGCTCGAATCTTGGGCTTGTTCGTGCTTTTTAGCCTCAATGATTGGCCAGCCCCCTATATCGAGGAGCTTCGTTGGCTTTTTCACTTTAAGGCCGCCGGTGGGGCTAACTCTTGGTTTTATTATGGTTCGGTTCGGTCCGGGGACTTCAAATATCTTGTGTCCGGGCTCACTGATTCCCTTCATGACTGGGAGTCTCGTTGGTTTTATGTCGGGGGGGACTGGCAGACACGTAACCCCGACGGCTCGCTCTACCTTCCTCCCAACTCTTATGTGAAATTTGGTTAGTATAGCACTAATTCTTTCCTTTATCTTAGGTCTACTGCTTATCGTCCGTCTTTTTCTTTTCTGTGTATCGAAAGGCAGAGGAACCCAGCTTGGAATTTGTTACTCGCTTGTTTACCATTTTGGGCTCCGACTGACTCAAACTTTTGTGCACCCCATTTTTAATAATTAATTTAAAAGCACGTCAGTTTGCTCGCAAGTGTACGAGGTAACTGTAGGGTGATGATTTTGACTCGAGTCGTATCTCTCGAGGAAACAACTGTTCGGTCTTTCAGATGTTTTTCTCAATTACGAATAACATACATATACATTTGGGGGTTTGAATAGATTAATTCGATCATTATAACTAAAGCAATAATTAAACTAAATCTATTTAAACTAATTATTCTAACTAAATTATCAACTACTAGCGATAATAAAACTACTTGAACTCAAGAACTAAGAATTAATAGCAACTAATCTAACAGCATGAATATAATAAATTATCACTAAGCAATGTATCATATGAATCTAAGATTAACGAATAACTAAGCATAAATCAATCGCATAAAATCAACTAAATTAACCAATATCCAATAACAAGCATAAACGATTAAGCTAATTAAACTTGTTCTAGCATTAACTAAGAATTAAACTAACAATTAAATTAGAAATTTACTACTAAATTAACTAAGAGTTTAGAGAAATTATTGGAACTAATGAAAGCAGTAAAAAGCTCCAGCTATTCCAAAGGTTGAACGTTGATCTTGGGCGAAGAATGAATCCCGAACTCGAATTCGATGTTTTGGACGCATTGTTCTTCGATCCTTGATCTCCGTCTTCAAATATCGTTATGAGATGTGGGATTATTGTTCTTATGAGCTAAAATACCCTATGGGGTCATGTGTTCCCTTTATAATCTGAAATAATGAGGGTTTATATAGATTTTGCATGACTTGGCGCATAAGAAACCATAATTTCCGAATTCTGGGTCGTCGCGTCGACGGTGCATCGACGTAGTGTCGACTGACGCATGCTGGTGCTCGGCAGGACTCGGCAGACTTGGTCGGCAGGTGTGCGCGTCAGCTGGGCAGGTGCGTCGACGGTGTGCGTCGATATCGACGCTTCAGCAAGTTGCATCGACAGTGCGTCGACAGTGGTGCGTCGACATCGACGCTTCAGCAAGTAGCATCAATGTTGCGTCGACGGAGCGTCGACTGACGCAGTCATGACTTGCTGACATGGCTCGCGTCGACGGTGCGTCGACGGTCGCGTCAGTCGACGCGACTGCGCGTCTGTCTCCAATTCTCGATCTTTTGCTACTCGTTTCACCGGAAAGCTTGTTCTTCACTTCTTGAACATCGAACCTCGTCTATTACGCGTTAAACTCTTCCGGTTACTTAGCTGTAAGGTGAAAAACAACAAAATATCACCTACTTGCATCAATTACGATCAAAATGCGGTCAAATAAGCTGGAATTATAAAAATACGAGATTAAGCTTAAATCGTCCAACTTATACCAAAAATAAATATAAAAACGAATTAAAAAGCTAATAAAAATAAGGACAAATCTACTCTAATCAACTACCCCACGCTTTATTGGTTTGTTCGTCCTCGAATAAACGATAATTTCAAAGTATAACTAGAATGAAAATAAGTTCAAGCAAAGAGTCGTGAGTTGCTACATACGTAATTTTGAAAATATAGGTACAAGTCACGCAACGTCAAACACTTGACCATTATTACATTATCGTTCAAAAACAAAATCATGCTTCCTAACTAAGGATAATATATATAAGTACGCTCAAAAGCACTCAAGTATTTTCTGCATGGGACGTGTATACACTCAAATCATATAATTACATGCACAATAAATAAACACAGAAAATCAATCTCTTTTCAATCGCGAATTAAGTGTGCTGTCTAAACTAAGAATCGGTAAGGTCTTTTCGGGTTGTAATGTAAGGCTCTTTGGACGGGTATGGAATATATAAGTCGTGTGGCTAAATAACTCACCCAACGTAATCTAATCACGAAGCAATGCGCTTCACCTCGTTCAAAAGAAAAAACCTCACTAAGCACTCATAACGTATCCTTTAAATATAGGCTATTTCCCAACTCGCAAACCGTAAAACTGGCTATAAGTTCAAACCACTTAATCACAACTCTTTTGCCTTTTAAGCATAAGGCTTCATAAAATAAACAATTAAACTCAAGCCTTTACAAGCACGTAGGCAATTAATCAACACTATCCACCATCCTATTTTTTTTTATTTCCCCCTTTATTATTATTATTTTTTATGGTGTATTAATTTTTTTTTCGAATGGTGGTCCTTAATTACAAAAATAATAAATTCCTAATAAAAATTTCTAAGACTTAAATAACCAATAAAAATACGAACTCCTACCCCACGCTTTTAATGGGTTGTAGGGGTCGTTTCAAAAACACTCAAGGCTATAGGCATGGATATTTGGCTATGATTGGCTCATTCGGAATTTAGAGTGGCTAAAATTTATGAATATGGCCGGAATAAGGTTTTATATGTGCCTTAACTTCATGTTCAAAGTCGACTACACACAACGGTTTCAAAGAGATATCAAGACTGAAACTTATTCAAGCACATGCAAAGATGATAAACACTCAGGCTACTCGCTGGCTTTTTACATGAAAATAATTTTGAAATGACGCTGCTTTTAAGGTTTTGCGAAATCGATTGCGTCCAAGTACCATTTTACAATATATAACAATAAATTTTGAAAAATTATGCACTTATGCACGCTCAAAGACGAAAACAAATAATCATACATAGTCAACTTCGACAGGCATGCCATACAAACACAAATAAGTGTAGAAATAGCGATCAATCACATCAAAAATATGCGTTTCAAAACAAAAGACATCAAATTGCACTAACCATACTCAACCACCCCCCTCCCTAAAAACATGGAAATCTCCTGATTGTCTTAAATATTAAAGAAAATAAGAGTATGGGAGATAAGAAAACATCCCTGAAAATTCGATGGCCGAGTCTCTCTAAAAACGCATGTGCAATTATCCTTCATCTTAGATCGCGTGACTAGATTGTCCCGAACAAAACTATAAACATAAACAAAACAAACAAACAAAACATGATTGTGATCAATTGCGACGCGTAAGTGCCCGGTGGCACGTCTTTTTGGATTTGAAACGGCCGGATTGCGGCCAACATCGTAAATGGCTGGGTTGCAGCTCATCAAAAGGTTGCCGGACTGCGGCCAACTTGGGTCGGATTGCGACCTCGATTGACGAAATCGTCGTAATCCATGATTGCTGCATTAAGCGGTAGGTTCAGTGGTTGATCGTCATCGTTAATGCCTCGAGTGGAACTAGCGGTAAGGCCTTGCGGTAGCGAGCTACCGTTATATAACCGTTGTCCAGATAAGCGATTTATCGTAATTTATGCACATCAACACACACACAAATGTAACCCGGCAATTGACACAATATAAAAAGAAAAAAATAAAATGAAAGAAAAATAAAGAAAATAAAGCGAAAACTAACTAAGGCTTGGGTTGCCTCCCAAGAAGCGCAACATTTAACGTCATATGCTCGACGCAATTGCTCAATCAATTTCCGGCTCGTGGTGGGTCCAGAAACTCCTTCTTGATCCTATCTCGACTCTTCATATATTCCTCGTAATAAGGCCTAAGTCGATGCTTGTGGACTTGGAAACTTGATTTCTCACTCTCATCGTATAGTGTGTCTACACCATACTCTTCCATATCTTTTATTAAAAATGGTCCACTCCATGCGACTTAAAACTTGGTTGGATCAAACTTACTATCGGAATTATACATCACTAGTTGACCAACCTTGAACTTCTCGTTAAAAACTTCATTCGACTTCTTCTTCTTTTTTGTCCAATCCTTGCTATTAGCCTCACCCTTTTTCTTCGTACGTTTAAAATTCTTGTAGGGGTCGAGGGAAACACATCTTGAATGATAATGCGGTGGCTTAGTCTCTTCTCTTGGCTCAAACCTTAAACAATCTCGTTGTGGTCTCAACTCCACTTTTGGCTCGTTTTGAGGCACGTCAAACCGCACGGACAATCCATCATCAAATGCCTCTACATTATCAAACTCTTCAATCGTGCTGATGCTCAAGATCTCATTGGCGCAAGAATCTACTAAATCAATAGTAGAACAATCGTTCTTAACAAACGATGCAGGACTCCTGTGAAAATCTTGAAGTGAAAACGTCACCGTTTCACCCAATACGGACATAGTCACCCTCCCTTTGTTTACGTCGATCACCGTGCGCGTTTTAGACATAAATGGACGTCCTAACAAAATGGTGTGTTCACGGTTCTCGCTTTGTACATCACCAACATCCATAATGACAAAGTCGACCGGCACTACTAGCTTGTCTACTTGTACTAAGACATCCTCCAAAATCCCCAAGGGTAGCCTTATCGTCCTATCCGCCAATTGTAATTTCATCGTGGTCGGCTTCAGCGGTCCTAGGCCAAATTCCTTGTAAATCGAATGGGGCATCAAATTTATGCTAGCGCCAAGATCGAGCATCCCTCTTGCCGTTTGTCCATTCCCGAGAGAAATAGTTATGCAAAAACTCC
>BMAC01001662.1:127011-176016 GCA_014905375.1 Phtheirospermum japonicum
GAAAAACATCTTTAATTCCTACTCGTTGCTTCCCCGGCAACGGCGCCAAATTTTTGACTGAAACTTTTGTGCACCCCGTTTTTAATAATTAATTTAAAAGCACGTCAGTTTGCTCGTAAGTGTACGAGGTAACTGTAGGGTGATGAGTTTGACTCGAGTCGTATCTCTCGAGGAAACAACTGTTCGGTCTTTCTGATGTTTTTCTCAATTACGAATAACATACATATACATTTGGGGGTTTGAATAGATTAATTCGATCACTATAACTAAAGCAATAATTAAACTAAATCTATTTAAACTAATTATTCTAACTAAATTATCAACTACTAGCGATAATAAAACTACTTGAACTCAAGAACTAAGAATTAATAGCAACTAATCTAACAGCATGAATATAATAAATTATCACTAAGCAATGTATCATATGAATATAAGATTAACGAATAACTAAGCATAAATAAATCGCATAAAATCAACTAAATTAACCAATATCCAATAACAAGCATAAACGATTAAGCTAATTAAACTAGTTCTAGCATTAACTAAGAATTAAACTAACAACTAAACTAGAAATTAACTACTAAATTAACTAAGAGTTTAGAGAACTTATTGGAACTAATGAAAGCAGTAAAAAGCTCCAGCTATTCCAGAGGTTGAATGTTGATCTTGGGCGAAGAATGAATCCCCAACTCAAATTCGATATTTTGGACGCGTTGTTCTTCGATCCTTGATCTCCGTCTTCAAATCTCGTTATGAGATGTGGGATTATTGTTCTTATCAGATAAAATACCCTATGGGGTCGTGTGTTCCCTTTAAAATCCGAAATATAGAGGGTTTATATAGATTTTGCATGACTTGGCGCATAAGAAACCCTAATTTCCGAATTATGGGCCGTCGCGTCGACGGTGCGTCGACGTAGCATCGACTGACGCGTGCTGGTGCTTGGAAGGACTCGGTAGACTTGGTCGGCTGGGCAGGTGCGTCGATGGTGTGCGTCGACATCGACGCTTCAGCAAGTTGCGTCGACATCGACGCTTCAGCAAGTAGCGTCGACGGAGCATCGATTGACGCAGTCATGACTCGCTGACATGGCTCATGTCGACGGTGCGTGAACGGTCGCGTCAGTCGACGCGACTGCGCGTCTGTCTCCAATTCTCGATCTTTTGCTACTCGTTTCATTGGAAAGCTTGTTCTTCACTTCTTGAACATCGAACCTCGTCTATTACACGTTAAACTCTTCCGGTTACTTAGCTGTAAGGTGAAATATAACGAAATATCACCTACTTGCATCAATTATGATAAAAATACGGTAAAATAAGATGGAATTATAAAAATACGAGATTAAGCTTAAATCGTCCAACTTTTAATAAAAACAAATATAAAAACGAACTAAAAAGCTAATAAAAATAAAGACAAATCTACTCTAATCACCGACCCAGGGGAGAGGCACTACAAGATATTGCTTACAAAAGCCAAGCTCCGAAGGGCTGGACTCAGGGAGTCACCTCTTCACTCTCAGCTCGGACCTTCTATCCCTGGTGAGTCCAACGACTTACTCGGTATTCCGTTCTTGGTACTTTACGCTTTCTGTTCCACAATTTCATGTTTGGCTGAATGACTTATCATTTGTATTAGCATTTGTCGGACGATGTTGCCGAGCCGGACTCAGCAGTTAGGGGTTCTTCTGCTCGGCATTTTCTCAGCTCGGCACAAGCTGCTTCGTCGCTTCGGCATTGGCACCCGTGCCGATTTAGAGATTTGGGCCGAGCTGGGTTACTCGAGGATTGCTCTGCTCGGCATTTTCTCAGCTCGGCAGGGGCTGCTTCGTCGCTTCGGCGTTGGCGCCCATGTCGATTTAAAAATTTGGGCCGAGCTCGGCTACTCGAGGATTGCTCTGCTCGGCATTTTCTCAGCTCGGTAGGGTCTACTTCGGCGTCGACACCCGTGTCGACTTAGAAATTAGGGCCGAGCTCGGCTACTCGAGGATTGCTCTGCTCGGCAGGGTTGTCATTTTCTGCTCTGTCACGATATATGTTTAGACTGCCCTTTTTATCTGTGCTTTTCTGAGCTCGGTGTTCTCGTGCTTGCAGTGTATTATCCTTGCCTTGACAGAACCATGCCTCTTTCTYCACTTMACCGGGCTGCTAAGTTTCTMGAACTGAATACCAAMAAGCCGGCTAAGAAACCCGCAARGGGTGGTGGCAAGAGGAAGAAAAAGGCCAGCTCGTCAGCCCSATRTGCTCCTCCTGTGTCACACCCAGCCCCTCAGGTCGGTGAGGGCAGCTRTCACCATMAGCCCATCGAGGRCGAGCATGAGGAAGTCYTGTATGGAGGTCCTCGTCCTCCTTCAGTTCCTCGCGCGTATGATTATTCGGGGTGTTACGCRCCYAACGCTGTTGGGGGGTRGTCTGCTGGGTATCCTTTTTCRGAGTTCTCYGAGWGCATGGCTCGYAGCTGGAACCCAGAKCTGAATGATTYGGTGTCCGGCTTTGACGGGGACAGCCAYGTCYGTTTCGCCGAAATMAAWCTTTGTCGTGCCTTCGGTTCCATGAAGTTAGCGCSTCGGAATTTCTCTGAACTTRMGAAGGATCATGCTCGGCTCCAGCGAGAACTTTCTACTCTTCAGGAAACCCATAGCCAGTGCACTGACCTCATTCTTGATCGTGACTCCTGGATGGCTCGGGCCAAGAAGGCTGAGCAGTCTGTCGAGGCGGCATTGGGGGCGACTCAGCGGACCTTTTATGACTTGGATGATTTGAAGACCTAGCATGCCGAACTGGTTCAGAGGCATGCCGAGCTGGTTCGCACTCGTTCCCAGGAGATTGAGGAGACTTACGGGCGAGGAAAGGTTATGAGCGTCGAAGAGTACAAGACTGAGGCTCTTGGGCCAATGATGAGTGCCTCGTATCTCTAAACCATGCAGGAGGCTCTCCAAATGCTGAAAAATGGGGCTTCTATTCCTGAGTTCGAGAAGCACATTGCCGAAAAAATGGAAGAGTATGGCATGGGGGGCGGTGAGGACATGGATGCTGATGAGGACGAGCAGGATGATGATGATGATGATGATGGGGATGGCGAGAACTAGTTTGTGTTGTTGTTTTCTGTACTCTTGTGGCTTGACACTTTTGGGCGGCCAAACTTAATGTTTGCTGAACAATTTCTGACTTTAATTCGAAACGGCTTGTTCTGGCTGACTTTTCCTTTATTGTTCTATACTTAACTTATTTTGGTTTGCTTTCCTTTGGTGGTTTTGATGACCTAAACACGCATGCATGTTGCCTTTTTCTTTTTTCCTCGAACTTGGGTTGTTGAGCTCGGCAAAAATTGAGGTCGGCTTTTTGGGCCCAGACATTTTTATAACTTGCTCCCCCCTTTTTGGATAAAAATCCGAGCTCAAACTTGGACGTTGAGATCGGCGAAATTTGAGTTCGGAATTTTGAGATCTTGCTCTTTTTAACGTGTCGAGTCAATTTTGAGTTTTGACTCTTTTTGAGCTCGGCACGTTGAGCTCGGATTTTTTGAGATCCTGCTCTTTTTAACGTGTCGAGTCAATTTTGAGTTTCTGACTCTTTTTGAGCTCGGCACGTTGAGCTCGGATTTTTTGAGATCCTGCTCTTTTTAACGTGTCGAGTCAATTTTGAGTTTCGACTCTTTTTGAGCTCGGCACGTTGAGCTCAGATTTTTTGAGATCCTCGTCTTTTTAATGTGTCGAGTCAATTTTGAGTTTTGACTCTTTTTGAGCTCGGCACGTTGAGCTCGGATTTTTCTAGATCTTGCTCTTTTTAACGTGTCGAGTCAATTTTGAGTTTCGACTCTTTTTGAGCTCGGCACGTTGAGCTCAGATTTTTTGAGATCCTACTCTTTTTCACGTGTCGAGTCAATTTTGAGTTTCGACTCTTTTTGAGCTCGGCACGTTGAGCTCAGATTTTTTGTGCAAAATGTGGCGATAATGTTTTTATGAGTGAGGCCGCCCTAATGAGGTCGGTCTATTACTCTCTTTAGCTTTGGGCTGAGTCCCTTGCTTTGTTGATCTGCACTTTTGATTCATGACAAGGACTAAAATTTTATTGATAATATTTTTTTAGGTATACAGCATTCCAAGGATGTGCGAATTTCTGTCCATCTAAGTATTCTAGGCGGTAAGCCCCGTGTTGGAGGACTTCCGATATTTTGAATGGTCCTTCCCATTTTGGTTTGAGGGCGCCTTGATTTGGCCCGAAGATGCGTTTGAGGACCAGGTCATCAACCTTGAAGTTTCTGGCCTATACTTTTGAATTGTAGTAACGTTCGCTTCTTTGCTTGTAGATGGCATTCCTTAGCTCGGACTCAATTCTTCTTTCTTCAAGGAGGTCGAGTGCAGTTCGGCAGGCCATGTCGTTTTTCTCTTCCTCAAAGTGTGCTACCCGGTAGGAAGGTGTCCCGATCTCAACCGGTATAACCGCCTCTGATCCGAAGGCAAGTGAGAAAGGAGTTTCGTCTGTAGATGAGCGTTGCGTTGTTCTGTATGACCACAAGACACCGGGTAGTTCTTCTGGCCAGCTACCTTTTAGATCCTCCAACTTCTTCTTCAACTTGTATTTGAGGATCTTATTAACCGCTTCGACTTGTCCGTTTGATTGAGGGTGTTATGGTGTGGAGAAATTGTTTTTGATGTTCAGCTATCCACAAAATGCCTTAAACCTCTTGCTGTCGAACTGTTTGCCATTGTCAGACACTATTGAGAGTGGTACCCCAAATCTGCATATGATCGATTTCCAAACGAAATTGATGATCTTCTGGTCGGTTATAGATGCCAATGGTTTGGCTTCTGCCCATTTGGTAAAGTAATCCACCGCCAATACTGCATATTTCACTCCTCCTTTGCCCTGCGGTAACAGACCAATCAGGTCTATTCCCCATTTAGCGAACGGGCATGGCGAGTATATGGAGTTGAGGGTCTCAGCAGGAGAGTTGATCTGGGGTGCAAACACTTGGCATTTTTCACACTTTCTGACCTTTTCACTCGCGTCTTTTTCAAGGTCGGCATATAATATCCCTATCGGATGAGTTTGTGAGCTAGTGATTGTCCTCCAGCATGGTTTCCACAGATGACCTCGTGTACTTCTCTCAACGCATATTCGGCATCTTGTTCATTCAAGCAGCGGAGTAAGGGAATGGAATACCTTCTCTTATACAACAGCCCATCTATAATGGTGAACCGAGCTGACTTTATTCGTATTGACCGTGCTTTAGCTCGGTCTTCTGGGAGCACCCCCTCATTTAGGTAAAGTATGAATGGTTTCATCCAGCTTTCCTTTCGGTTCTGAACTTCTTTGTTCTGTTCGGCTTGACTAGACGAGTAAGCGGTGGCGGCGTCGAGTGCCGTTGTTGAATGGTGGCTGACCGTCACTGTATCCAGCTCTTGTACTCCGAGACTCGATGCTAGCTTAGCTAAAGAGTCTGCTGGGACATTATCATTTCATGATACGTGAACGACCTCAGCTTCAAACTCGGCTAGATGTGCTTTTGTGAGTTCAAGATATATGGGTTCCTTGGTTTCATACTCTCCGTTGACCTGATTCACTACTAGTTGGGAGTCGCTTTGAATTTTTAGGTTCCTGATCCCCATTGAGGCGGCTGCTTCCAGGCCGGCAAGAAGGGCTTCGTACTCGGCCTCATTATTGGTCAGGGGGAACTGGAAACGTACGGCCGAGCAAAAAGGCTTCTTCTCAGGACTTACTAACACTATCCCTGCTCCTGCTCGGCCAGTTGTTGACGACCCATCAACGTACATGCGCCACTGTTTAGTTTCTGCGGGAACTGATTCGACCGCTGGGGTAAACTCAGCTATGAAATCGGCCAGGGCTTGCCCCTTAATGGTTGTTCTTGGTTCGTACGTTATATCAAATTGTCCGAGCTCGACAGCCCACTTGATCATCCTTCCCAAAGTATCAGGGCGGTGCATGATCTATTTGAGAGGAAAACTCGTCAGTACCACAATTCTGTGCTCCAAGAAGTACGGGCGTAACTTTCGTGAGGAGGTGACGAGGGCGAAAGCTAGTTTTTCCATGGCCAAGTATCTCAGCTCGGCGTCTTGTAGGGCGTGGCTTGTGTAGTACACCAGATGCTGTCCATGCTCATCAGTTCGGACGAGTGCCGAGCTGACTGCTGCCGCTGAGACAGCTAGGTAGAGATGCAGCGGCTCTTCCTTGACTGGTTTTTGTAAGGTTGGCACACTTGCCATGCATTTTTTGAGCTCTTCAAACGCTGCTTGGCCTTCCTCAGTCCATTTGAAAGTTTTTTTTTTCTTGATTGCTTCGAAGAAGGGTTTGCACTCGTCCGTGGACCTGGATATGAAACGATTCAGAGCGGCCATTTTGCCAGTTAAACTCTGTACTTGTTTTATGATTCTGGGAGGTTGTAGTTCAGTTATAGCTCGGATTTTATCTGGGCTGGCTTCAATGCCTCTTTGGCTTACCATGTAGCCCAGAAGTTTTCCTGAGCTAACTCCAAAGGAGCATTTCTTTGGGTTTAAAATCATTCGGTAAACACGCAAAACTGAAAACATTTTATTCAGATCATCGATGTGGTCAGTTGAGTACAAGGATTTGACGAGCATGTCATCTACATAGACTTCCATGGTCTTTCCTATCATACTAGCAAACATTTTATTAACTAAGCGCTGATAGGTAGCCCCAGCGTTCTTCAGGCCAAAGGGCATCATTTGTAGCAGTAGAGACCTCTCGCCGAGTAGAACGATGTGTGTTCCTGGTCTTCTGGGTGCATTGGTATTTGATTGTACCCTGAGTAAGCATCCATAAAACTCATCAGTTCATGTCCAGCAGTTGCATCCACCATATAGTCAATGTAAGGGAGCGGATAGCTATCCTTGGGGCAAGCCTTGTTGAGATCAGAAAAGTCAATGCATAGCTGCCACTGGCCTATTTGCTTCTTTACAAGAACGGGATTAGCCACCCAGATCGGGTATCTGACCTTACGGATGAACTTATGTCGAGGAGCTTCACGACTTCCAACTCCAGCGCCTCGTATCGGTCCGGGCTAAGTTTTCTCCTCTTTTGTATCACCGACCTGACATTTTTATCTATGTTGAGTCTATGGCAAGCCTGCTCAGGGTCGATGCCTTGCATATCAGCGTGTGTCCAGGCGAAAATGTCTTGATTTGCTTTCAGAAAGCTTATCAACTAAGACTTGATGGGCTCCTTGAGGTCATGGCCGACCCGAACATGTTTGTTTGGGTCGGGTTCGTCGAGCGATACCCAGTCTAACTCCTCCACGGGCTCAGCGTGAATAGCCTTTCTCTTCAAACTTGGCTTCCAAGGATCCAGTTCATCCTCAACGTTTTTCATGCCGACCCCGATCTCCAAGTCGGCATTCTCTGCTCGGTTTTTGACATTTTCAAGCTCCGACATTGGTTCTTTCCCTGGGCGCCGACCTCGGTCCCTGCTCAGGTCGGCGTCCTCCTGCTCGGTAGGTTTGCAGCTGGCTTTTTCGACCTGTACTTTCAATTGTTTATTCTGCTCGAAATTATTGAGCTCGGTTCTTTCTGTTCGGCATTGATGCCCAGAGAGCTCCTTTCCCACTTCTTCTTTGCTTTGTTCGTTGTTGCCGAGCTTGGCATTGTCACTGGTGTCCTTAACGGAGCAAAATCTTTTCTCCACTTCTCTTTCTGTGAGTTCGGCAACCATTTCTGAGCTCATCACGCCCTTGTTTTCCGACTCTTCATTCGCTTCTTTGCTCAGTTCTTCGCTTACTTCCATCGGCTCGACCATGTTGATTTGTTTTGGCCTGATCGACCAACTACACTCCCTAGCAGCCACTTGATCTCCTTGGTGCTCACATTCACCTGGGGTGCCAGGGAATTTGATCGAGTAGTGATAGACGGACATTGTGCCTCGGAGGTCATAAAGAGCTGGTCTGCCGATGAGGGCGTTGTAATCGCTCGGGACATCAATCACCTTAAAAGTTGTGAGGATGGTCCTTTTCTCTTCTCCGGTGCCAAACTCTACGGATAGTCTCACCTGGAAAGGGTCTGCACATAGCCGCCGTTGATTCCCCTGATCCTGTCCTCACATGGTTCGATGTACTCTTTTGGCACCCTCATCCTTCGGAAGGCTGGCAGGTAGATTATACTTGCGTACGCTCCCGGGTATACGAGGACTCGATGAGTTCGGATTCCAAGGATGGGCACGGTAATAACGAGGGCATCTGAGTGGGGATGGTCCAGCGGGGCTGCATCTGAGTCGTGAAAGGTTAAGGATGATACAAGCTTATCCTCTTCTTCTGATTGGTCATCGAAATAAAAAACGTCAGATCTCATGACTTTTGTTTTTTGAATTGAGCTCCTAGCCTCTCTGATCAGGATCTTCCTCTTCCTATTCGAAATCTCTTCCTCAGCTCAGCTCGTATTAATGAAGGTCAGGATTTCTCGCGGAGCCCCGGCCCCGGCGGGTGGTGGTGGGGGTGGCTGATTGTTTCCCCTTCATTCTTGCCGGACTTGATGATTCTTTGAAAATGGCAGCAGGTTCCGATCATCACAAACATTGATCAGGGCACGGACTAAATCGTGGCACTCTTCTATGTTGTGCCCGATCGATCCGTGGTACCTGCAGAACCTCTTTTTGTCCAGCAAGGAAGGGTCTTTCTTGATCGGCCGAGCTGGGGGAAGGATATCCAGGTCTTTGATCCGTTCAAAAATTGTGGCCGCTGCCATCGAGTAGACTTCGTTTTACTCTGCAAGGAGGTATGTGTGTTTGTCTTGTAAGAGGTTTTTGGACATGATTGCTTGAGAGCTTGGATTTTTGTCGACTTGACGAGCTGGTTTGTGATGCTGTGGGAAGGAAATTACTGGAGCTGACATGTTCTGTTCGGCTGCGATTTGTGACGCGGCCAGAGCGAGGAATTCTTGGAAGGTTTGCGGGTCTTGCTGGTTATTTACCCAATTGAAGAAGGAATTGTCCGACAATCCGTTCTGAGCTAGGATGAGCAAGGCTTCATCGCCACACGACTGAGATTCTGAGACTTGCTTTGTGAACCTGGCTATGTAGCTCTTCAATGACTCATTTGGCTGCTACACTATAGTCGCGATAGCTCTCTTGGGTGCGACGGTGGCTTTGGAAACCATAAAGTGTCCTCGGAACGAGGACCTCAACTGCGGCCATGAACAGATTGAATGATGTGGAAGCGACCGGTACCACCTCAGAGGGACTTCGTCCAGGGTCATGGAGAACATTTAGCATCTGTAAGTGTCAGACGCGCCGAGCATGTCCATGTAGTTCTTGTAATGGCTCAGTTGTGAATCGGGGTCACTGCTCCCTTTGTACAAGGCGATTGGAGGGATCTTCAACTTCCCTTCTAACGGTTCAGAGAGAATTTGGACAGATAGGGGGGACTCGTCATCGCATGCCAGGCTAGTCAAGACATGTCGCGAGGTCGGGTACGTGGGCCGAAGTGGGGGAGCAATTTTCTTGGTCTCCAGCTCGGCGATTCTCTGTTTCAGATATTTCAGCTTGGCCAATTCGTTCTTTGGCTTACATGGGATGCTCATGGCCACGCTTTTGCTATTGGCCGATCTCACGAGAAGATCTTCTTGCGCTTTGCTGGCTGGCTTACCGAGCCGAGCGAAGACGTTCTGGGGGGAAGAGAATGTAAGACGGCGTGGGATGGGAGGTCTATCAAGCTTGCTCCTGGCATTCGGTTCGGTTTCCTCCTCCAGCCTTCTTTTCTATTTTTCTTTGCTGCCTCCCGAGCCGGGTCTGATTCTGCCTGCCCCTCCTGAAGGTCAGCGTTCCTGGGGTTGCCGACCAGAGCTTCAGGTGTCAGGATTCACTTTGCTGCTTTCTTCATCATCTCCTCAAATTCTTTGGCAAAAGCAGGGTGCTGTATGAACGATCTGACCTGTTCAGGGTCGAGCTCGTTCGGGCTCGATTGGATAGTCCTTTCCTGGCGCTCCTTACCAGGATTTCTCCTTGAACTCTCTAAAGGATCCATGCTGAAAAGTGGGATGAGCAGAAGTTTCTCTTTTTTTCTTTACAAAACTCAAACACAACGAAGAGCTGAAGTTCAGCTCCTCAGAAAAAATGAAGAATCGGGCAGAAGACAGAAAATCAAATTTGAAGAGCTGATTGAGCAAGTGGGACTGCAGATCACAAGAAACCTTCCTCTAGCGCCATTTTGTTCATGTTAAGAGTAGTCTAAATCATTAAAACTAAGAAAATAAGTAGTTCAGCAATAGAAAAGCAGAAAACCAAAAATGGGAAAAAGTGCTTGGCTTTTATTCCTCAAAAATCAGGTCGGATCGGCCTTAGCCGGATCCTTGTACAGGGTAGTTTTCTGAATACCAGCTTTCTCTCTCTAAAGCTCCCTATGTTTCTCTCTCTAAAAAATTGGGGGATCCCCTCTCTCTCTCTTGGAGAGGCTATTTATAGTTTTCCATTGAAACCCTAATTAGACACCTGGCACTCTCCTATTGGCCCTCTAAAAATCTCTGCTCTTGTATTCATCGCTTCAATACCGCCCTCATATATTTTCCACCGACTCAAAGCCGACCTCAGATGTTTTCCACCGACTCAATGCCGACCTCAGACATTTTTTGAATCGAGCGGGTCTCTCCGAAGAATCCACCCTGCTCGATACTTCTCAAGTCGGCTCTCCCCGGCCAGAGCATTTGACTTGAGGTTCGGGTCTTCGGTCTCCTCCGGGCAAGTTTCTGCTCGGCAGAATGCCGAGCTCAAGGTGCTCGGCGTGTCCTGCCCGGCACCTCGGCAGGAGTGTTCGGATGGGAGCCGAGCTTTTCTACTCGGTACATTTCTGCTCGGTAGCCGGCCTCGGGCTCAGCCTGGTGCTCCCGGCAGTGCCCGTGTGTTGCCTGCTCTGCTCGGAAAGGCGCCGAGCTTGGCAGCTCAGCAAGGTGCTGCTCGGCTCCTCTAGGCGGGGATGCTCGACACTTCTCGGCATGGACGCTCGGCAAGTGCTGGTCTGCTCGGCCCTCCTTGCCGAGCCCTGTGCGTTACGCTTTCAGCTTGGTCATCATGTCTTGAGCTCGGCCTGGTGCTGCCGCACGGGTGTTCTCGGCGGTGCTCGTACGTTTCTTGATCTGCTCAGCAAGCCACCGAGCTCGGCAGCAAGCCTCGAGCGCGTCCTATTCTGCTCGGCAGCCGGCCTCGAGCTCGGTCTAACCCTGTTCGGCATCTTGCACCTAGCCACTTTTTCGGGTCAGTCTAATTCGCTCAGCTCGGATCCTCCTTCGGGAAATACCGACCATCAACAGTTTGAAATGGTTAATAGAATTCCTCAACTCTTATGCATCTATCTCTGGTCAAGCCATCAACCACCAAAAAAGCACTTTCATTATTAAGCCTACACATTTACCTATTACCTACACATTTAAGCCTACACATTTACATATTACCTATCTGGGTGCACCTTTATTCAAAGGCAGGATTAAGAGAGATCTTTTCACCCCCCTTATTCAGAAATTTTAGGGCAAAATACTTGGATGGACTAATAGATTGTTATCCCATTGGGGTAGTCTCCTTCTGATCAAAATTGTTTTAACTTCCCAAACTGTTCACATCTTTCATGTTTTAAACCCCCCTGAAACTATTATTCACCAACTGGAACAAATCATGGCTTCTTTCTTCTGGGGCTCCTATGGCTCTAGGAAAACTACTCACTGGATTGCCTGGGACAATGTTGTAGAACCACTGATGAAGGGGGGCTAGGTCTTAGAAAACTCTCAGATAGCATTAAAGCTTATTCCTACAAACTCTGGTGGAGATTCAGAACTCAAAAATCACTTTGGGCCAACTTTCTGAGGGAAAGATACTGTGGAAATTCCTATCCTGGAAATACAAAACTTTCTGTTCACAATAGCCCTTGTTGGAAAAGAATATGCAAAATCATAGAAAAAGCTCAAAATCAAATTTTCTGGATCATAGGCTCTGGTAATATCAGCTTTTGGCATGAACATTGGGTGGGTGAAACTTCTTTAGTCAACACTGTTACTGATATACATGATAGAAAGGGTGAAATAAAAGTCAACAGTTTCTGGTCTGAAGGCACCTAGAATTTTCAAAAATTATGCAAAGCACTTCCTGTTAATATTGCCCATTCAATTTGTGTTGTGCCTATCAACTATGGTCAAATGGACAAGATGATTTGGAAAGCTTCCCCTAATAGAATGTTTACTACTGCTTCTGCCTGGAATTGCTTGGTTGAACCACATGTTAAACAAAAAATTTTTGGATACTTTTGGAATAAATACATCACACCAACAATCTCTGTATTCCTTTGGAGACTGGTGCTAGGGAGGATCTCTGTGGACTCAAAAATGCAACAAAGGGGGATACACTTTGCTTCAAGGTGTCATTGTTGTGGAAACTTTGCAGGTACTCTTAATTCTCCAACTTATTCTGAATTTAAATCTGAAAATTTAGAACATCTATTTTTTGAAATGATGTTATTTCAAGAGTTTGGGATCATTTTACAAATCTTTTGAAATTGGAGAAACCTCAAACAAAAAATTTGAGATTGCTTATACAATTCTGGATAAACTCATTCTCACATACACACACATCACATTTGAGATTATTAATACCATGTCTGGTTTTATGGTTTATTTGGACTGCCAGAAATGATTCAAAGTACAGGGACTTAAATTTTAGCTTTGAAAGAATCAAGGGGAAAACTTATAATTACATTTTCAACATTGCTAACCGATCTGAACCTGGTGTTTGGAAGGGAATTAAGTCAATGGTCCAGGTTTTTAATGTACAGGTCTCTAATCAAAAGACACAGCCAAAATTGATCATAGTGCGGTGGATCAAGCCAAGGCTCGGTTGGTTTAAAATCAACACAGATGGTTCAGTTCAAGGAAATCAGGCCGAAGGTGGTGGACTCATTCGGGGACCGGAAGGAAAAGTCATCTGGGCATTCTCCATTTTTTTCCAAGCAGAAAATAGCATGGAAGCTGAAGCACAATCCTTAGCATTTGGCCTGGAAATGTTCAAAGACCTACCAGTAAACCCAGTTTGGATTGAGGTTGATGCAATGGGCCTCCAACAGATAATAACCAACTCGGCCCAATCGGGACACTGGGCTCTGCAGCATTCAATCCTAAAGATCCAACAGTTTCGCGCGGCCCGTAACACAAATCTGACACACATTTTTCGCGAAGGAAACAAACCGGACGACTTTCTCGCTAATATCGGATGCCGGGATCAACGAAATACTATTTAAAATTCTGAAAATTTACTAAAAATGTGTAAAAGTTTATGTCGGATGGATCAACTTAATTATCCATCATATAGGTTAAAATAAGGAATAATTTAATTGATAGGGTTTTGTTAATGTCCCGGGATTGTTTCCCAAAAAATAGAATGTCGATACTTGTATCTTTTAATTCTCCCTTGTAATCCTCGGCATTTTAATACGTTCATTTAATAAAATCCCACTCCTCGGGTGTTTAAAAAAAAAAAGCTTTTCTTGCATTCAAGAGACAATACATTAAAAAAGAAAAAGTAAAAGTAAGTTACCATTTCAAGAAAATAGACACAAAATAGAGGGGGAACTTTACTTACGTATTAATATGCGTCTTGATATTGAACTCCCTTTTTTATGCCTTTGGATCTAATAGATAAACCACATTCGCCCGAAGACATATCACTAGTAGCACCCAGTGGTTACTAAACATTTTCATAAGCACAAAAATTAATTACCTTTATAAATATAATAATTGTAAAGGAGTAAAGGAAATCAAGAACAAAAAATAGTCTCTCTTACTCGTCTAGGTATGGTGCTAGAATGAATGTCCTGTTAGAAATTGCATCGAAGACATCAACTAAGTACGACGTCACAACAATAGCATCACTCCAAATTTCTTTTAGATCTCTATAGGACAAATAAATCCGACGGAGTTGGTGCAATAATTCCTGGACAACCAACTAAGATACCTGTAAGTTGATTAATTAGTTGACATTCAGAACTAAATAAATTTAAGCTAAATACTGAACAAATGATAAGAAAATGACAACTCTTACTGCATAAATACTTGAACAACAACAACACTAAGCCACTCCATTTTAAACAAGCTCCGAATATCTTCCATTAGTACATCAATTTTCTTTGCTCTTTCATGATGGAAGACGGTGCGCTCTAAGTCCAATGAGATGTAGTCCAAATGCACCAAATGCACGGGCATCGACAGAATCAATGAGTGTAGATCTTTGCAATTCTCTCCCAATGTTTCCAAACAACATCATTAACAAGAGGTGGCCTTGGTTTGGTTGTAGATTGCTCATAACTTGTCTCCATTGGACTTCTTTTCTGTTTTTTAGAATTTGGCCTTGCAATTTCCTGTACATATGGCCATTTCTAAGCTTACTAAAAGTAATTCAATAATTGGTAAAATGAAAAAATATATTATTACCTCTCTTGCCTGAACTAAGTTGAAGACTACTACAAAAAGCTACCTAAAACTTCACCCGAGTACTTCAATTCTGGATGAGATGTCACCGGTAGAGGAAGTTGTGCTGCAACCTCAACAACTTCATCTACTAAAACCTTCACATGACCGGGTGACGACTTCGGATGATGCACTGTTGTGTCCTCATTGTTTGGGTAAACCATCTCGTTGGCAACAACTTTTATATCCCCAGAATTGACAGGACGAGACGACACTCAGTCGGACTCTATTACAAAAAGTAATGACTAAAGTTAATGGTATCGATAAAATATTTATATTCTGATGATGAATAAAAACTTAAACTTGATGATAATCAGTTTGATTTTTATAGGTTATATACCGTAATGGCATGAGTATATTTTTATAGACAATGCAAAAATGCAAAAATCCCCTGAACGTAATGGACTGCGTATATTTTATTTATAACAAACTTAATTAATTTCAGCCCCTTTAGTCTTGTATTCACATTCTTGATTCACGTAAAAATGCAAAAATCTCATAAAACTAATTTAAAAAAATCGCAGAAACGTAAAAACACTTCTCTAAATTAAAATTTATAACGAATTTCCTCAACTTTGTCCCAAGACAAATGAATTGGATTTACAATATATTTTCCCATTGGAACCAAGAGAAGCAAGAAGTAGCAGTATGCAAGACTCAATATTCAAACCTTTAAAATCCACCAAAAAGTTTAGAGTAGGATACAAGAAGATAAATCTTCTAACCAAGGTTAAAAGTTCAAATATGTTTTAATTATGAAAATTTGTTTATGGAAATAATACGATACAATGCTATTAAGAGGCAAGAATTAGAAAATTCTCTAATATGAGTCAAAGCAATAAATGAGACTTCATATTTTCTAATACATGAATAATGAAAAGACGACTCTAAAAAGGATAAATCAAATTAATCTTGACTAAGAATTGATTATTTATCAACTACAAAGGTGCTTGAATGAGTAGGTTTGTGACAATACACTACATATTATCTAATTTTTACCTCAACATAGGAAATGAAGTCTCACCAAGCGAGTGGCAACTACTAGGTTGATCACCTTGCAAATGTGAGTGCGAAGGCGTGTCGAAGTCAGCCACCTCATCAACTGTTGATGGCACATATTGGTTTGTCAACGGAGTATGCAGACCTTGGTTCTTCACTTGCTCATACAACATGTTGAATTGAGCTTGTAGAGCATCAAACTTTCTCTTCATCTATTGCATGATTTCTTGTGTCAAAACCGCCCTAACCTCGTCGACTGGCACCACTCCACTCGATCTTCTACTTGTCTGACTCGGTTGACCAAAAACAACCCTCACATTCACGTGGCTACCTACAACTCGCACCCGACCTGGATGTTTCTTCTTCCTTATAGATGCATTAAAGATGTCATTATGCCTTTGCGGTATAAACGTCCCTTGACTAATTTCTTGAGCCTTCTCTACCTGTTTCAATAAATAATAAACATAACTTAATACACTTTTCCCATGCCATCAAATAAGTACTTCCAAAATATTTTATTAAAAAAATAATTACAATTTTATCAACCACCCCCTTGGTTTGCTCGTTCGGGATATCATAATTTCCATTTTCATCTTTCTTAATTCTTGCTCAAACCTTATCCAAGCTGCGATCATCTGCAGCAATATTTGAGCTGAGTGAAGCACATGAAGACGAAGATGAAAGAGGGTCTAATACTACCCACTCTGCTTTCGTATGAGAATATCCACCGGGTCCAAGAAAGTGCGAATGCTGTTTATGAGACTGGCTCTCCCGAGCTTTCCTACACTTTTCCTAGTATAAAAAATTTACGAAAATATTAGATATATATTTTGGTAATTTTCTTTTTAAAAGGTAATACACTTGATGTGGCATAAATGATCAGACCTTGATTGGGGTAGACCTCGCACCATGAGGAAAATCCGAGAAGCCCAACTAGCTCGATCCGGAGAAAGACCTGACCAGTTCTAGCGGGCCTAGGGAAGAACCAGAAGAACTAACAAGCTTGGTCCTTAAAGGATCTGTCCTACTCCCAGAAAGAGTTGAGATAATGTTTCAAGATGGAAACATTAACAACTCTGGATAAGTCTGGGCTAGTATAAACTCCTTGCGAGGCATTTGAGGGAAGGTCAGTTTAAGATAGCTCTATCACCCTGATCTCCCCTAAGGAAATAGGTGGGACCACTTGTCAATATTGGCTACGTAAATGGCCCTTGATTCGCGGCATGTGCTCCCGGGACCCCGGCTGGGGCCCCCACTGGGAAAAAGTATAAATATCTCAACCACAAGGCTGAGAGAGGTATGTCATTTTTGTGCATTCCTTTATTCTTTCATGGAAAACATCTCATACGCTTTCTGACTTAAGCATCGGAGAGGTTTCCACCGGAAAACCACCGGTGGTCCTTTCTATTTGTGTTTGTCTGCAGGTCGGGGAGGTGTAGCAGTTTTAGGCGGTGTCATATTTCTGGGTGAAACAACACTGTACATGCCTTGAATTCTTCATATTGATGATCATATACAAATTTCTTTTACTGCTCATCTGTAATGGAAGGATATAACTGGGATGGATGATCATATTTTGGATGTTTCTTCTTGATGAAGTCACGCACTAACCTCGTCTTGAAAGTAGTCCACCTCACTCCCGCAACCTTTAAAAAGTGCTTCTTCTTTTCATTACCATCAATATTGAACTCTTTCTAAATAAATAAGAAACACACATATTAACACATGTTTTCATTAATAGATAATTACCTATAAAAAGAAGATTATTGTATACCTGCAAATACTCCTAGATCACATTCTTAAGGCCACTTTCCACGTGCTTCCATTCATATATGTTAATATCAACATGTTACCTTACTAAAGACCTTAGGTACTTTCTTAAATTGGCAGCATATTTCCTGATGGGTTTATTTGTATCGTAAAATTCGATATGCTTTTGCTCTTGTTTCACCCAGAAAATAACCAAAACCAAACAAAACTATTCCCCTTGAAAATACTCTGATCTTCCTGGAAATAAACCTGACTTGCACCCACAAACATGTTATAAAGGACCACCGGAGGATTCCCGATGGAAACCTCTCCGATGCTTAAGTCAGTTAATCTTGTCGTGTATTTCAGTGAGCAATGAAAGGAATGCATAAGAATGGAATACCTATATCAGCCTTATGGCTGAGCTATTTATAATTTTCCCCAGTGGGGACCTCTTTCAGGATCTTGGAAACTGAATCCGTGAATCTCGGGCCGTTATGCAAATAATAACGAAAAGTGGTCCCAACTGTTCCCTTCTAGGTAGCCAGATCGCCTGGTCTCCCATAATCTTGTCCTCCTATAATCATTCTTAGAGGATTCGTATCAAATCAGATTGTTTCTCCTGAATCTAGGCCTCTTGACCTTAATCTCATCTGAGAATTTAAGTTAGATCAGGATTATCCTGAGCTAGGGTAATCTCAATTTATTTTCCTTCCCTCCTTTGGGAAAGCCAGCTCAGAACCTCTCGAGGACAAAGCAGGTCAGGCCACTGGGCACCTTCTTAGTGATCCTAGACCAGGTCTACCAACGCACAGATCGGACTCCCCTCCAAGATAGAGAAGAGCACTTCTCCACCTCCGACAGCGAGACGTCAAGCTAAGCTAATCCAGGTCTGGCCGAGCAGATGCAGAGCTTGCAAAAGTAGGTGTGAGAGTTCAAGAGGAAGAGGGAGAGTGCCAACACGGTGCCAACACGGAGAGGCACGCCGTTAACCGAGGAGGTCATGCACGATGACGTGCCAGCTTCTTATAGATCCATAGGCTTCTTATAGTGGGACTACTGATCCGTGGGATCATCTGAGCCGCTTCGAAATTGAAGTGGTGGTGCATAAGTTCTAAGATGCGGTCATGTGCCGGGTTTTCCCAATGACTTTCACTAAGTCAGATTAACTATGGTTTAGCCAGCTGCCACTGCGCTCTATCAGCAATTTTGATAAGTTCAGCTCGGCCTTCCTGCATAAATTTACCAGTTGCAGGAAGTACCAGAAGATGTCGCTCGAGCTATTTAGATTGAAACAGAAGGAGAACGAGAGTTTTCGTGCTTATATTAATCGATTTATGAATGCAAAATTAGAGGTGCCTTCTACGTCAGAAGAGCTCTTGGTAAACGCTTTGGCACAGGGCCTCAGAAGAGGTGAGGTTCTCCAATCGCTTGTCGCTAAACCAGCTCTGAAGCTTGGAGAACTCCTGGAGAGGGCAGAAAAATATATTCACCTAGAAGAATCCCTGAAGAGCAAGGACGAGGGAGAGAAGAATAGGGAGAGATATGAAAGGGAGGAGAGAGCACTGGTGAAAAGGTACAGGCTAGACCTTTCGTGAGGTCGACCTCATTTTGATCGGTACACGCCGCTTGAAACCCCTCAGGGGGAGATCTTGCAAGAAATAGAGAGGCATCCAGACCTCAAGTGGCCTAAGACCTATTCACAAAAGCCTAGGAAAGAGAGGTCTGACCGATTTTCCCAGTATTATAACGAGTACGGCCATGATACGGACCAGTGTACTCATCTCAAAGACGAACTGGAGAGGATGGTGCAGGCAGGGCACCTTAAAGAGTATGTGCGAATTATAAAAGAGGAGGCCAGATCTGGTCATGGCAGTCAGGACCGACCCCAGCAAAATAAACGTGATCAGGACCGGGGGCGCAATGAAGGAAGATGGAATGACCAGGCCCAGGTCATACGGGGTGAGATCCAGATGATTACTGGTGGATAGTGGGATGAGCACTCCAAACAGACACAACATAGCTATGTTCGGGCCGCAAGGGATCTAATCCGGAAATCACGAGAGGTCGAGCAGATGGCTTCCACACCAATTATTTGCTTTGCATCAGAGGATGGCGATTGAATCCTGGCCCCTCATATGGACGCCCTGGTTATAAAGGCTACTATTGCAAATTATAATGTGAAGCGGGTGTTTGTGGATACAGGAAGCTCTGCCGATATCTTGTTCTATGATTGTTTTCAGCAACTAAAGTTAGACATGGAGTTGTAAGAGGTGACAACCTCCTAAGTAGGGTTCACGGGGGGGAGCCCTGAAACCTTTGGGAGCAGTCAGGACCTTGGTAACGTTAGGCGAAGAACCATATAGAGTGACCAGAAGAGTGCGACTTGTGGTATTTGATACGCCATCTTCATACAACGTCATACTAGGATGACCATCTCCGAGCCAGTTACAGGCCGTGATTTCTGTATATCATATGAAGATGAAATTTCTGACAGAGGATGGAACGGGTGAAGTCAGAGGTTATCAGTATGCGTCCAGGCAGATGTATGTTAAGTGCATCAGATGCAACGAGAAAGAGCAACAGAGCAAGAGGGCTCAGACGGAGCAGCCTAGGTCAGGTTAATCTTAGAGAGAGGAAGGGTTGATGATGGTAGAGGTAGTCCCGGGGGACAAAATTCGGGTCCTCTGCGTTTGGGACAACCCTCAGTCCTGAGGTTTTGACAGGGATGGTGGCACTATTACGCGAAAGTGCAGACATATTCGCCTGGTCTCCCCAGGACCTGATTGGGATTGATCTAGAGGTGGCTGAACATCACCTCAACATCAGTCCTGCGGTAAAGCCGGCCAAACAGAAGAAGTGCAATTTCGGACCGGAGAAGGAAGCCATTGTAGAAGATGAGGTGGAGAAGTTGTTGAAGGCTAAGCACATCCAGCAAATACAATTTTCTGAGTGGCTCTCCAACGCTGTGCTGGTCCCTAAGAACCAAGATGATTGGCGCATGTGCATTGACTTTCGAGATCTTAAACGTGCTTGCCCGAAAGACCACTATCCGCTACCGAGGATAGACCAGCTGGTCAATTCCACTTCGGGTTACGAACTCCTAATCACGATGGACGCCTAATAAGGTTATCACCAGATCAGGCTCGCGAAGGAGGACTTGAAGCGGGTCATCTTCATAACCCCGAAGGGAACATACTGTTACGTGGTCATGCCATTTGGGCTTAAAAACACGGGGGCCACGTATCAGAGGCTGGTGGATAAAATGTTCAAGGAACATCTGGGAAGAAACACAGAGGTATATGTGGATGACATGTTAGTCAAAAGCATTAGGGCGACCTCACATGTGGAAGATCTGAAAGAAACCTTTGCTACCCTAAGGAGATATAACATGAAGCTAAACCCCAAGAAATGCACATTTGGGGTCAGAGATGGCAAGTTCCTAGGGTACATGGTAACAGAGAAGGGTATCGAAGCTAATCCTGAAAAGGTTAGAGCTATTATGGATATGCAAGCTCCAAGAAATGTCAAATAAATGAAGTGCTTGGCAGGTCGAATCAATGCCTTGAGTCGATTTGTCTCGCGCTCGGCTGAGAAGAGCTTGCCATTTTTTCAAGCCCTGCGTAAGAAAGCTAAATTTCAGTGGTGCAATGAATGCGAAAATGCGTTTAGAATGTTGAAAGAACATCTGGATAGCATGACCTTGCTCACAAAGCCTATCCAAGGAGAGCCTCTAATCCTATACATGTCCGTGGGGAAACAGGCAGTCAATTATGTCCTGCTCAGAGAAGAAGGCAAGGTGCAGAGGCCGATATACTATTGGAGCAAGGTCTTGCATGATGCAGAGGTGCGGTATGTAGAAATAGAACGAGCGATGTTAACTCTGGTCGGAATAGCTCGCAAGCTACGCCCATACTTCCTCTCACACAGCATAGTGGTGCGGACCAACCTGCCACTAAAAGACAAAATGGAAAAACCAGAAGCGTCAGGGATGCTGGTCAAATGGATAATCGAGCTCAGCGAGTTCGATATTACGTTTGAGGCTAGGATAGCCATTAAGGCTCAGGCATTGGCTGATTTCATGCAGGAATTGACCAGATCTCCCGATGACTAGTAAGAGTGGACAATTTTCACGGATGGGTCAGTAGGAAATCAAGGCTGCGGCGCAGGAATAGTTTTAATTGACCCGACAGGTGTGGCGACTGAGTATGCGGTGCGCTTGAACTACACTTTGTCGAATAATGCGTCCGAGTACGAAGCGTTGTTGAGAGGAGTTCATATGGCAAGAGACTTGGGAGCAGAGCAGGTGTGTGCTAAGGTGGATTCACAGTTGGTGTGTAAGTAGATAAACGGCGATTTTGAGACCAGAGAGGAGCATATGCAAAAATATCTAGCTCGGTTCAAGGAGATCGCTAAGGATATGAAAGCTCTGACGGTCCTCTAAATCCCCAGAGAAGAGAATGGAAGAGCAGACTATCTAGCGAAAGTAGTGAGCTCGGCCATATATTGCCAAGAAAGGACAATTAATTTGTTAATGGCGGATAACGAATTTGGCTCAGATCAGGTGTGTTCAGTATATTAGAAGGAAGACTGGCGTTCTCCTATTAAGGCATACCTAGAGAAAGGAGAGCTGCCAGAAAATAAGAGAGAAGGAGTGAAAGTAAGAGTCAGGTCTGCCCGATTCTGTCTGATCAAGGGAGCATTGTTTAGGCAGGGGTTTGGACGGCTTCTATTGCGATGTCTGAGCTTAGAGGAAGGCACCCACGTCCTCCGAGAAATCCATGAAGGTTGTTGTGGCTACCAAATGGGTGCAAGGGCCCTGGCTAGCAAAATCTTAAGAGATGGCTATTTCTGGCCAACACTGAGAAAAGAGGCCGAGGATTTTGTTAGAAAGTGTGAAAAATGTCATAAGATGTCCCCCTTGACTCATCTGCCAGCGGAAGAGCTCATGACAATGAGCTCTCCCTGCCCCTTCGCAAAGTGGGGGATTGACCTGGTCAGCCCATTCCCGATGGCTCCAGCCAAGAAGAAGTTTCTAATCGTGGCCATCGACTACTTCAGCAAATGGGCTGAGGCGGAAGCCCTGGCAAAAATCACGGATGAGGCAGTAATGGGCTTCATTTGGAAAAATATTGATTGCCGATTTGGCGTTCCAAAGATAATGATATCAGATAATGGTACCCAATTCGTAGGGACCAAGATTAAAGCTTTTTGCGCAAAAATGAAAATACAGCAACATTTCACATCTGTTTACCACCCACAAGCAAATGGACAGGTAGAGGTGACTAATCGCATCCTTGTTCAAGGGCTCAAATCACGCTTAGAGAAATCTGGAGGCAAGTGGGTGGAAGAGCTAAGTGCAATACTCTGGGCTTACCGCACAAATCCTAAAGAAAGCATGGGTGAAACCCCTTTCAGCTTGGTTTATGGCATGGATGTCGTCATTCCTGCGGAGATCAGCCTTGCGACTCACCGAGTACAAAACTTTGATGAAATCCATAACACGACATTGGTGCAGGATGCACTGGATTTAATCGAGGAAAAAAGAGATCAAGCAGTGGTAAGGATGGAACATGTGCGGGGGCGAATCCAAGCAGCTTACAATAAAACAGTCCGGAAGAGGCATTTCCAGGTGGGAGATCTGGTTCTTAGAAGAGCTGACCTGGGAAAAGCCAAGGGAAAACTGGATGCTGCGTGGTTGGGACCATTTTGAGTCACAAAGGTCTTGGCGGGTGGCGCATACAAATTGGAGGAATTGGACGGCGCTGAGATACCCCGAGCTTGGAATATCTCAAACTTACAAAAGTTTTATGTATAAAAATGAAATTCACAATGTTTATTTATAATGAAAATGCAGGTTTGTTCTTATTTTATCTTCAGCACATTTTTCCGAAAGCCAGGACTGGCTAATGGGGATTCCCCAATTTCTTGACCTGATTCTCAGTATAAGCCAGGATTGGCTAAGGGCGGATCCCCAATTTCCTGACCTGATTGTCAGTATAAGCCAGGATTGGCTAAGGGCGGATGCCCCAATTCCCTAACCTGATTGTCAGTATTGGCTAAGGGCGGATGCCCTAATTTCCTTACCTGATTGTCAGTTTAAGCTGGGATTGACTAAAGGTTGGATGCCCCAATTTCCTGACCTGATGGTCAGGAAATGGCGGATGCCTATGGTATTTCCTGACCTCATTGCCGGGTGAAGTCAGGATTGGTTAAGGGTAAAGACCCTGACATTTTTGAACTTGACAAATGACGCTGGGATTAGCCAAGGTGGATACCCATAAAAGCGCCGGACCTGGCTGTCAAAAAGAGCCAAAAGAAGTATAAAGCGGAAATGAAAAGGTTTGATTTAAATTGCTAAGTTTAAAACGGATCTGGAAAAAGACGGATGCTTTGTTTTCCAGATCTGACGATAAATTCAAAAACCAGGATTGGTTAACATTGAAAACCCTAATTCTCTAAATTGAGGAGCAACAATCAAAATAAATTTCTTCTAGAAAAAAGACATTTTCATTCATCATTTTCTTGTAATACAAAATGGATTGCACACACCTTCAACGAAGGTTGGCAAATTTAATTATAAACGCAGGATACTGGGAAGAAAAATAAATATGAAGGTGTTCATCCTTGAGTTCTCCGATCCGAAGCTAGAGCTCGGTGAATGCGCCATAGTTCACGCTCAGTCTCGTGATAACGCTGGCGGTATTTGTCAGCTGTTTCGGAAAGAGCATGTGCCTCGCCGGCAGCAACAGTCAAGCGATTCACCAACTCGGTTAAATAAGCTTTCTCTTCCTGTAGCTGGCGGTTTAGTTGGCGGAGCTCAGCGCACTCCCTCTTGTAGTGGCGTTTCTTTTGCCTTTTCCTTTCTAGGAGCCGGTAGAGGTAACCGAATTTCTCTCGGAGCATGGATAGCTTATCAGAAATTTTAAAATTTTCAACAACAAGGGATATGTTTTTTATCTTCACAATATCGAGCTCTTCAAGAAGGGGAGACGAAGCCATTTTGGAGATATTAAAAGAAAATAATTCATACACACCCATATATAAAGGAAACCAGGCACGTGCTAGAGAATAAAAAGTACTAGGGTTCCCAGAAAATAAGGAAACCCTAAAATACCAAAGGTTGCTATAAGACAAAAATTCATTATCACAAGCCAGAAAATAGTTCAGTACATGTCCGTAAACAAAACAGATCAGCCACACAGGCAAAACTACAGATCTGTTAGAAAAATGAGCAAGCAAAATTACAAAAGCCATGTCACCAGACACCCTGAACTAAGCCCCATAGTCCGCCGTTGTCAGCTCTTCTGGATCCTCAGCTCGGGAAACCTCCCCATAGTCCTTCTCGAACTCAGCAGCACATTATAACTCTCCCAGATTGGCGAAAGTTGGAGAGTTTGCAGCAGTTGCCATAACTATGGCCAACGACTGATCTGGGGGGGGGGGGGGGGGGGGGGGGGGGGGAAGAGCTCGATGAAGAAGAGCAAAATACTTGGCGCACATGATCAGCAAACGCCGCAGCATCCAACTGGTGTAGGCGGTCATCCTCGGTGATGTGGCAGAAGCTCGTAGGCTCAGAAGGGGTTTCAAGGGGGACAAAGCGGTCAAAAGGAGCGGAAGGATTTTTGCTTAACCACTTAGCTTGAGCATCCAGACCCAGATGGTAATACACCTCGACCTCAGGGACTAGGATATCGTACAGCTCGATCGATCCCAAGAAGGCTCGACGGGTGGTCTCTCGAGTTAGCTGGATCAGGCGCAGTCCTTCCTCTAAGTTGAGAAATTCGAGCCTGCCTTCTGCTTGCCCCTCGGTGCGACCTCTGCTCTCTCCGTCTGCCTCTCCCTCGACCCGAGCTCGCTGGACCTTCTCTTTGAGCTCTTGCTCCCTAATAAGTGCCGAAGCACGTTGTTTGCCCTCTGACTCCTGCGACTCGCGAAGTGCTGACCGAGCCGCCTCCAACTCCACTTTGAGTAGCTCTATCTCAACCTCAGCACCCTGCAACTTGACTTTGGCATCCTGAAATCCAGAGGTTAACTCTTGCTTCTGTTCTTTCAGGGCCTCATTCTCCTTTTTTAGATCGGCCTGCAATAGGGAGCCCCGGGCCCGAGCCAACAAAGACGCCATTCCAACCACGGCCTGGAAAAGGAAAAGGGTGAATTGGAGACTTGAGGAGACTAAGGATACAACAAATAAAGAAATTCTTACCTGTGCCTCCGCTCGGCAGTAGTATTCGATCAGCTCAGGATCAGACATCTTATCCACGACTCAGCGGTCAGCGGTAGGAGCTAACCCCATCATGAATTATCTCGCTAACTCCCCAGGACAGTTCATAACTGACCTATTGAAGAGAGATTGGTTGGGATAAGGGGGGACTTGTGGGATTACCCCAGGGGTGGTCCGAGTTTCAGATCGCTTCCGTTTCCGCGCCTGTAACTGAGGCTCATCTTCGGAATCCACCAGTGGCAGGTCTGTAGAGACCTGAGCCGCGGGCTCGGGCGCAGCACTTCTTACTTGCTCTGGAGTCTCCCTCGCCGTTTGTGTGGGTGCTACGTCAATTTGGGATGCCCTGGTTTCTTTCATGGGCTGGCTACTGGGATGTGCTGAAAGAGCAACCGCTTCTGAGGGAGGAGAAGCGAAAGCTCTGGTGGTTTCACCCAAGGGGCTCCTTTGGCCTCCACCAGCTACCCTCTTCTCTTATCATCCATGCGTGCTTGCATCATTTTTACTGAAATGGAAAAAGAAATAATGAATAATAATGATAATAATAGCAAGAGAGGAAAATTCGGGCAGTTCTGGAATATACCGATCTGAGAAGGCAGAGGCCCATTCTCTTTTTAGGTGTTAAAGAAGTTTAAAAGGTCGGATTTGAGGACTGTGGTTAGGTTAAAAGTGTTCTGGTTTAGAGCGGTGATTTTCTCGGCCAGATGTGGCTCCCTATAACCACGAGGCAAATGTGCTTGTGGGGGCAGGACGCTAATAGAAGTGGTAGAGAAGCCCCAATCTCCTGAGTACTGGACGAAAAAGAACTTCTTCTTCCAGGCCTTATGGGAAGTGGGAAGACCAGCCAAGAAATGGACATCAGATCTGGCCGAGAAATAAAAAAATCCAGAAGAGCTCTTGGACAGGAACAGGGAGTAGAAAAGTTGAGCTGTGGGAGTAATCCCGAAATATTGAGCCGCTAGGTGAAAGCCGGCCATAACCCGGAAAGCGCTGGGCAAAAACTGATGCACTAGAATTTGGTACATCTGGGAAACGGACAAAATGAAAGGATGAATGGGTAGGCTTGGGCCAGGGTGGAATTGGACCAAATAGAAAGCTAAATGATGGGGAGGAGGCGACGAGGCTCTCTCATCAGGAGTCCGGATTAGTAAAAATAAAGTCGTCGGAAATACGGAAGGTGACGCGTATATCCCTAAGAGTCTGATTGCTCACTATGGAAGGCATATTATCACGAGGGAGACAGGGGAGCACTAGCGGAGGTTCCTCCGGAAGAGTCACTGGAGGCAATTCTGGGAATGATATATTTACGGTGGAGGTAGAATTCACCGGGGCCTCCGACAAGTCCTCCGCCATGGAACCGGAAAGGGAAGGATAGGTTGACATATTCTAAAGGCTATATAATGGAACAAAGAAAGTACCTGGTTTACAAAGGTGGTCGGAGAAACTGAGCGGGGAAAAGATGAGTCGGAAAAATTCGCCGGAGGTGCTAGAGAGAAAAGAGGGAAACTCGAGAAATTTTTGTAAAGGTAAACTTTGAAAAGTGAGAGAGAGGAGAGGCCAGTAGGAAAAAAAGGAAAGTGGATAAATTCAAAAAATGAAAATCGAGAAAAGTGGGATTTGATGGGATCCCCGCATTTAATGTGGACAGATAAACAGTACCCTAGGTGATGAGCTGTAACCGATTGGGAATATGGACCGGCACCACTAATTCCAATTACTAGGCCTGGCTACCAGGCGGATTCCTTGGGACTCGTACTGGTATGAGAAACAATAAAAGATGAGTGGAACCACATCTATTCCTGAAAAGCCCTGGAATTTTACAGCTCTACCCCAACCGTTTCAAGGGGAGGAGTTGATGTGACATCAATGATCAGACATGGATTGGGGTAGACTTGACTTGGCACCATGAGGAAAATCCGAGAAGCGCAACTAGCTCGGTCCTAAGAAATACCTTACTCGTTCTGGCGGTCCTAGGGAAGAACCAGAAGAACTAACAAGCTTGGTCCTTGAGGATCTGGCCTACTCCCAGAAAGAGTAGAGATAATGATTCAAGATGGAGACATTAACAGCTCTGGATAAGTCTGGGCTGGTATAAACTCCGTGTGAGGAAATTGAGGGAAGGTCAGTTTAATACAGCTCTGTCACCCTGATCTCCCCTAAGGAAACAGATAGGACCACTTGTCAGTATTGGCTATGTAAATGGCCCTTGGTTCGTGGCATGTGCTCCCGGGACCCCGGCTGGGGTCCCCACTGAGAAAAAGTATAAATATCTCAGCCACATGGCTGATAGAGGTATGTTATTTTTGTTCATTCCTTTCTTCTTTCTTGGAAAACACCTCATACGCTTTCTGACTTAAGCATCGGAGAGGTTTCCACCGGAAAACCACCGGTGGTCCTTTCTAACGTGTGTTTGTCTGCAGGTCTGGGAGGTGTACCAGTTTTAGGCGGTGTCATATTTCTGGGCGAAACAACACTGTACATGCCTTGAATTCTTCATATTGATGATCAGATACAAATTTCTTTTACTGCTCATCTATAATGGAAGGATATAACTGGGATGGATGATCATATTTTGGATATTTCTTCTTGATGAAGTCAGGAACTAACCTCGTCTTGAAAGCAGTCCACCTCACTCCCGCAACCTTTAAAAAGTGCTTCTTCTTTTCATCACCATCAATATTGAACTCTTTCTAAATAAATAAGAAACACACATATTAACACATGTTTTCATTAATAGATAATTACCTATAAAAAGAAGATTATTGTATACCTGCAAATCCTCCTAGATCACATTCTTAAGGCCACTTTCCCAATTTTAGGGCTTCTTTTAGGAGTTATTAGGGCTCCACATGTCTTTCCCAATTTCCGTATCTGTACAAATCCCGAAAAATCCGCCTAATGATCAGGTCTAATTATTGTCATTATTAGTGTCGATCCATATACAAAGACGGTTACAATATCGACACGTCTCCTCAAGTTCTGTAGTACTGATAGGTCAGCGGTGGTTACCATACCTAGAAACAGTTGGCACTCCAGCTCATCACCTACGGTATTTTTCATCTGACAGAAATTAAATACGGGAATCCCATCAAGATCTCGCTTTTTTCTCGATTTCCATTTTTTGAAAATCCCCTCTTCCTTTTATTCCTGTTGTCCCCTCTTTCTTCCTTGCTTTTCATATTTTCAACTTCACAAATGCATTCGTTCTTTATCTTTTCTCCTTGGCGATTCAGTATCATCTCTAAGCTTATCTTTTTCCGATCATCTTCATCACCAAGTATTTTTTCAACCTTTATTACTTTATAAATAATGTCAAGGCCCTCATCTTCTTTGTCTGTCGATTTTTCTTCTACTCACTCTCCTGCCATCGATTCTTCTTCTGCCCCTTCTTCTCCAGCGATGTCGGTTCCATCGTTGTCATCATTTGAGTACCCCCCCTTACATCCCTGGCCGACCATATGTTTTCTCCATTCTTAGCGATAGCATGGTGGAGAATCGGAGGTATAAATACCAGGTGCCGGAGGAGTTCGAATTGGTTAACCCCTGCAGCGGCATAATGGCATATCAGGCACCGATGGGCCACTTAACCTTCTTTGTTGACCAATTTCAGGCGGGTCTGCGCCTTCCAGTGAACCCCCTAATTCTAGAGATAGCCCCCTTGTACAAAATCCTTGTTCACCAGCTTGTTCCCAATTCTTTTAGGATTATCATAAGTTACATTCTGGTGATGCGATACGCTGGCCTGGGTCCAACATCCCAGACCTTCTTCCAGATCTTCTAAGTTAAAAGCTCTGCCCCAGGATATTTTTACCTTTGTGCTAGGACAAGTATTCGGTTCTCACAGGCATTCCCTCCTCCAATAAGTCCTGGCATAAAAAGTTTTTCTTCGTTCATTGTTCAAAGGATTAGGGTTTCCCTCAACAATCTATTGAGAAATTGCCAGCTCAGCAGCATCTGTCAAAAAGAGACAGATCTCCTCGCCTTAAAATAATAATTTCTATTTTAAATGGGAATTTCTTTCATTTTTCCAAACATCTCGTCCCCTACGCCATATATTTCTTCAATGATCGGGAGGAGATATGACCTTTAACCCCCAAGATTGGTAAAGAACATTGACAGTCCTGAATTTTTATATTTTGCTTGACTTGCATTTTATGCTGGTTTTTAACTAACCTGTCCCCATTTCTTTAGAAAACATGATGCACAAAATCAAGGATGCTCGCCAAAGGGGCGCAATCGCAGGGTTAGAGCAATGGGCTCTGGTGTCTGAGCCTTCTCGAACTGAGGCCAGCAGATCTGGCACTCCCCAGGCTCGTCCTGAGACGGAGGTAGAAGTGATCGTCCCCTCGGACTCGGGGGAGAGAACGGAGCGGCCAGCGAAGAGGCCACGCGCTGGCACGGGGGGGGCGTCAGGATCGGGAGTTAAGATTGCCACCCCCAATGACACTTGGTTTAACAAATTCATCTTGAAATGCTCAGGTCACTTGGCAGTTCAGTTCGTCCAGGGCAGTGTCCAAGCTCAGACAGGACCACCCTGGAGAAGTGGTCTGACCTTGATCTCATCGAGTCCTTGTGTCAGGACGAGGCTAGGGTAAATCATTCTTCACCTACTTTTCCTTTTCATTTTCCTTTTTATCCTGCTAAGTCTCCTTTTACTTTCATCCGGCAGCCAAGAGGTCCATTTTGGTTGCCAAGGCTAGGGGGCCTTGATGAACGCTGACCTGGCCAAGGAACACAAAAGATTGCCAGAGAAAGAGAAGAGGCTGCGCGACCTATGCTAGGAGAGAGGCATCAAGATGAAGAAGGTGGAGCAAGAGCAGGAGGAAGTAAAAAAGTTAGAGCAAAAAGTGCTAGAGATGGCTAGGGCCTAGGCACGAGATGAAGCTTTGGCAGAGGCCAAGAGCCTGGCAGACGAAGCGGTGGCTCAGCCGCGCGAAGAATAGAAGACGGAGTTCTTTAACTCTTAAGAAGGGTTGAGGCTGATTCAGCTCACTAGAGACGTCACCCGCCGAGTTTTCCTGGGCTCAGAACAGCTCTACCATTTACTGAATTCAGAGGCAGAGGTGTATTTCCACCTTGCCTTAGACACTCAGGCAAAATGGGCCCAGGAGAAGCCCACGCTTCCTTTTGACCGTGCGGAGCCCTTAAAACAGCCACCTCAGCCCACATCCTTATGCTACTCTCCCTAGCAAGACCAGTTACACAAACTTGATACTCACGAGTTTGTTGGGCACATTCTCGCAGCCTTCAATGCTCCTCCAACTTCTCCAGGGGTGGCTCAGCCAGATCCAAGCCTGGCTCTTGCCTTAACCACGTCTACTCCCTCCCCAACCTTCGCTGGTCTAGGTGAGCTGCCAGGAGGGGCCTCTCCTGGTGCCTTGGCAGAGGTTGCGGTAGAGAAACTCGCGGAGCAGTTAGACACCGGGATTTAGGCTTAGCTCTGTTAGGGTTTCTCTTTCTTGTAGACAAATCTGTTTATTTTTGCCTGTGTGGCTGATCTGTCTTTCTTGCCTGTAACAGAATAATTTTTCATTTAATGACTCGTTTTTTAGGGTTTCCCGATTTTAAGGAAACCCTGGTACTATTTATTCTTGTGGTCACGCTCCTCTACCTTTTTTTATATACGTGCTCTTTTTCTATGCGTTTTTCAACTTTTGTTATGGCTTCCCCGTCCTTGCTTGAGGAACTTGATACTGTAAGGCGGAAAAACCTTTCTCTATCTGCTGGAATTTCAAACTTACTGATAAGCTACTAACCCTCCGGGAGAAAATTTCCCAGATGTGTCGACTCCTGGAGAGAAAAAGGTAGAAGAAACGCCACTACAAACGAGAGTGGGTTGAACTCCGCCAACTTAATCGCCAATTGGATGAGGAGAAAGCTGATCTGATGGAGTCAGTAAGCCGACAAACCTTTGCCGTCGGCGAAGCTCATTCCGTTTCTGAGCAGGCCGACAGGTACCGCCAGGGCCTCCATGAAACAGAGCACGAGCTATGGCGTGTTCGCCGAATCTTAGCTTCTGACAGGAGGGCTCCTTCTTCTCGTGGACAACTTCTGAGCTTTCTTCTGAATTTTATTTTTTGCTTCTTTAGCTTTTATAATCAAACTCGCCAGATTTTGTTTTGTAAGAAGGCGTACGTGTTTCATTGATGTAATCCCAGACTTTATGATGAATGCTGTTTTTCTAAGCCAAAACTTTTGTTTGATCACTCATGATATTTCTTTTAATCGATCTAAATTATCCAAGCAGATAGACTAGATGGCATACAACTACGACTTTTGGTCATATAGGTCAGGAAATTCTGGGGTATCTGCCCTTAACCAGTCCTGGTGTTTTTTGACAATCAGGTCAGGAAGATTGGGACGTCCGTCCTTAGCCAATCCTGGCTGAGAAATTTCAAACTGACAATCAGGTCAGGAATTTGATGGGCATCTTCCCATAGCCAATTCTGGCATTAAACTTTCAAACTGACAATCAGTTCAGGAATTTCATGGGCATCCGCCCTTAGCCAATACTATCTGAGAAACTTAAAACTGACAATCAGGTCAGGAATTTTATGGGCATTCGCCCTTAGCCAATTCTGGCGTTAAAATCTCAAACTGACAATCATGTCAGGAATTTCATGGGCATCCGCCCTTGGCTAATCCTTGCTGGGAAACTTCAAACTGACAATCAAGTCAGGAATTTTATGGGCATCTGCCCTTAGCTAATTTTGGCGTTAAAATTTTAAACTGACAATCAGGTCAGGATATGCTTTGATAGAAGAGCGCCAATCTTCTCCTCCGTCCACTGAGCATACTTTCTCTTCTCCGAATTCCTGATATGCCATTAACAGGATGATCATTCTTTCCAGATAATCCATTGCTGAACTAACCACTTTTGCTAAGTAATCCGCCCTCATGTTTTCTTCTCTGGTGATTTGGAGGACAGTTAGAGTCCCCATAGCACTAGCTAACTCCCAAAACTGAGCTAGGTATTTTTGCATGTGCTCATCTCTTGTCTCAATTTCTCCATTTATCTGCCTACACACGAGCTGTGAATCTAATCTTGCACATACCCCTTCTGCCCCCTAATACTTTGCCATCTGAATTCCTCTCAAAAGATCTTCATACTCTATTGCGTTATTTGATAAGGTATAGTTCATCCGTATTGCATATTCGGTGGTCACGCCTGTCGGGTCAGTCAACAATATGCCCGCACCACAGACTAGGCTTCCTACCGAGCCATCTGTATAAATTGTCCATTCCTTATTGTCCTCAGGAGAGCTGGTCATCTCTTGCATAAAATCAGCCAACGTCTGGGCTTTAATGGTTGTCCTTACTTCAAAAGAAATATCAAACTCACTAAGTTTGATTATCCATTTGACCAGACATCCTGAGGCCTCCGGATTATCAATGATGTCTTTCAATGGTAGGTTAGTCCGTACTACTATGATGTGTGAGAGAAAATAAGGGCGCAACTTACGTGCAATCCCGATCTGTGCTAGCATTGCTAGCTCCACCTCTACATAACAAACTTCAGTGTCATGCAGCACTTTGCTCCAATAATATACCGGACTTTGCATTTTGCCTTCCTCTCTAAGCAAGACCGTGCTCGCAGCCTGCTGCCCCACTGATAAGTATAGAATTAAAGGTTCACTCTGAATTTATTTATTGAGCAGCAACATGCTGGCCAGGTGCTCTTCCAACATCTGAAATGCCATCTGACACTCTTCACTCCATTGAAACCGAGATTTTCTCCACTGAGCACTGCATTTCCTTGACATTCATCGGTGGTTGCATGTCCATAATTGCCCTTACCTTCTCTGGGTTGGCCTCTATTCCCTTTTCTGTAACCATGTACCCTAGGAATTTCCCAGCCCTTACCTCAAACGTGCACTTTTTAGGGTTGAGCTTCATCTTGTACCTTCTCAAGGTGTCAAAAGTTTCCTTCAGATCATCAACATGCGAGGCTACCTTCACTCTCTTAACTAACATGTCATCGACGTATACCTCTATGTTCCTGCCCAGCTGAGCTTTAAACATCTTATCCACCAATCGTTGATATGTGGTGCCCGCATTCTTGAGCCCAAACGGCATGACCACATGGCAATAGGTCCCCTTTGGTGTTATAAACCTAATCCGCTTCCAATCCTACTCAACTAGCCTGATCTGATGATACCCTTGCGAGGCGTCCATCATGCTTAGCAGTTCACAACCAGACGTGGAGTCAACCAATTGGTCTATCCTTGGCAATGGGTAATGGTCCTTAGGGCAGGCACGATTGAGATCCCAACACCGCGTTTGAAATCCACTCCGGGAATTGTATTTCTTGAATGTGCTTAGCTTTCAACAATTTTTCAACTTCAGCCTCGATGATTGCCTCCTTTTCAGGACCGAAGTTACGCTTCCTCTGTTTAACTGGCTTCTCTCCAGGGCTGATATTGAGGCAGTGTTCGACGACTGCTGGGTCTATCCCCACCTGGTCTTAAGGAGACCAAGCAAAAACATAAGCGTTGTTTCTCAAAAAGTGAACCAGATCTACCAGAATCTCTGGGCTCAGGGTCGTTCCCTTTTTCACAACTCTACTATCATCCCCCGGGACCACCTCTACCACATCAAGCCCTCCTCCCATCGGGCCGGCTCTGGCACCGTGTTCTCCGTTCTGGCTCTTTTATTTTGTCTCTCTTCCTCATTACATTGAATACACTAGATGTACGCTTGTCTGGACGCATATTGGTCACCCTTAACCTCACAATTTTCATCCTAAGGAGGGAACTTCAACTTCATATGGTATACCGAGATCACCACCTGAAATTGGCTCAAGGATGGTTGTCCCATCATAAAAATGTATGAAGATGGTGCATCCACTAACAGGAATTTCACCATCTTAGTTAACCTGTACATCTCTTCTCCCAACGTTACCAAAAGCCTTACTGCTCCTATCGATTTCAGAGTTCCTCCTGCAAATCCTACTAACGAAGTTGTCACCTCTTCCGTTTCCATATCTGGCTTTAACTTTCGATAGGTATCATAGAATAGGATATCAGTCGAGCTCCCCGTGTCAACAAATACCCGTGTCACATTGTAATTTACAATAGTGGTTGTTATGACAAGGGCGTCCATGTTAGGAGACAAGATGTCATTCTCGTCCTCTGATCCGAAATATATGCTTTGGCTTGGGGTTATCTGACCCACCTCTCGTGATTTCCTGACTAGGTACTTTACAGCTCGGACATAGATGTTTTGGGTTCATCTAGAATGCTCATCCCATTCGCATACTATGATCATTAGGATTTGCCCTCGTACGACCTGTACTTAGTCACTCTGTCTCCCATTATTTTGAGGCCGATCTTGCCTGTGAGAGTCAGACCTGGGCTCCTCCCTCCGCATTTGTACATACTCCTTGAGGTGCCCTGCCTGCACCATTCTCTCTAAGTCGTCCTTCAGATGAGTGCACTGGTCTGTGTCATGGCCGTATTCGTTATGGTGTCGGCAGAATCGGCCAGATCTTTCTTTCCGTGGTTTTTGAGAGTAAGTTTTAGGCCATTTGGGATCAGGGTGCCGCTCTATTGCTTGCAAAATCTCTCTCTGAAGTGTAGCCAGGGGTGTGTATCTGTCAAAATGAGGTCGTCCTCCTACCAGATCTGGCCTGGACTTTTTCATCGGCACCCTTTCCTCCCTATCAGATTGGTCCCTTTTATTCTCTCCTTCTTCCTTGATCTTCAAGGCTTCCTCCAGATGAATGTATTATTAAGCTCGTTGAAGAGATCTCCGAATTTCAACACCGTTTTCATGACCAGCGACTGAAAAAATTCCCCTCTCCTGAGCCTCTGTGCTAAGTCGTTAACCATGAGCTCCTCAGATGCTGATGGCACCTCTAGTTTTGCATCTGTGAATTGCTTGATGTATGAGCGTAGATTTTCATTTTCCTTTTGTTTCAGGCTGAAAAATTCCAGCGGCATTTTTTGGTACTTCCTGCAGCTAATAAATTGGTGCAGGAATGTCGAGCTGAATTCGTCAAAGTTTCTTATAGAGCGCGGGGGCAACTGGATGAACCAGAGCTGGGCTGATTTTGTAAAGGTCGTCGGGAAGACCCTGCCATGACGGTGTCAGAAAACTTGTTTAAAGTAGCCACGATCTCAAATCGTCTTAGGTGATCCCACGAATTTGTTGTTCCATTGTATCCAAAGCCCATGGACCGGTAAGAAACCGGTACATCATCATGCATAACCGTCTCCATGAACGGGGTACCCCTTCGCGCTGGCACCGTGCCCGTGCTCACCATCCTTCTCTTAACCTCCCTAACCTCTTTCTGCAAGTTTTGCATCTGTTCAGTGACTTCTAGGTTGGTTTGGCTCGATTTTTCACTTTCAGAAGCAGAGAGACTCTCCCTATCTTCCTAGAGAGTAGTCCAGATTGTGTGTTGGACTCGCGGTGGTTCTGTCTCTGGTGGCAGGACTGTCTGGGATGGGGGTGTCTTTAACGGGGGTGTTGAGAACTCGGTGAACTTCCTATCCACAGCCACTTCCACTGCCTTTCCAATGAGGTCAGACAATTATCTGAGAAAGGTATCGTTCAGCAACCCACCATCAACTTGCGCGAACCCACTAGGGGGATGTTGCACTGCACCTGGCCGTGTTGCCGCCGATGGCCCTGCCGCTGAAGGCCCTGCAGTGTTTGGCGCACCCATCGGAGTGGCAGAGCTTGGTGTGCCACCCAGCTCCGCCACCGAATTCCGCTGGAGTCCATCTGAAGCCATGTCTTATCTCACGTCATATCCTTGATCTTCCCACAGACGGCGCCAATTGTTTCACCCAGAAAATAACCAAAACCAAACCAAACTATTCCCCTTGAAAATACTCCAATCTTCCAGGATATAAACCTGACCTGCACCCACAAACACGTTAGAAAGGACCACCGGAGGATTCCTGGTGGAAACGTCTCCGATGCTTAAGTCAGTTAAGCTTGTCGTGTATTTCAGTGAGCAATGAAAGGAATGCAAAAGAATGTCATACCTCTCTCAGCCTTGGGGCTGAGCTATTTATAATTTTCCCCAGTGGGGACCTCTTCCGGGATCTTGGAAATAGAATCCGTGAATCTCGGGTCGTTATATAAATAATCACGACAAGTGGTCCCACATGTTCCCCTCTAGGAAGCCAGATCGCCTTGTCTCCCATAAGCTTGTCCTCCTATAATCATTCTTAAAGGATTCATATCAGGTCAGGATGTTTCTCCTGACTCTAGGTCTCTTGACTTTAATCTCATCCGAGAATTTAGGTCAGATCAGGATTATCCTGAGTTAGGGTAATCTAAATCTATTTTCCTGCCCTCCTTTGGGAAATCCATCTCAAGACCTCTCGAGGACAAAGCAGTTCAGGCCACTGGGAACCTTCTTAGTGATCTTAGACCAGGTTTACCCCAATCCAGGTCTGCCTACTCAGGTCACATTAGTTTTGTAGGCTTGTTTATGCATGTTGTTGATCCTCTTGATCTTCTTTTTCCAGAATCTTGTTCACATTTGGTGCTCGAAGAACCAGCCATGACTCTGTTACATTAGTTGAAAATTCTTAAAACATTATAGAAAATATAATTTATACGGCGATAAAAGCTAACACATCACTCTACAACTACTGTGAAGGCACCAAAATCCAGAGAGCAGATTACAAGAGTGAAAATAGATACTTGGTTGATTATAGCAGCTTCAGACATCTAAGAAACGTATCTACAACTTATGTGAAGGCACTCACCACATAACATATAGTTCTAGAGGGTTAAAATGGCTTGTGAACAGGCCGGTCAAAATACGACAGATCAATCGTCGATAAATGTCAGCAAACATAACTATCAATAATAGTTAGTTACCTACATAATATTTCATTGCGATACCTAATACTGTTAGCACACACCAGTAAGTACTAGACCACTTATAACCGCCAAATTTCAGCATAATGCATGAAAAGGGAAATAACAAACCAAGTAATTCAGCAAACATCATTATGCGTTCAGGATATAATTTTCGAAAACTAGTAGTTTTATAACAGGTTTACCCACCTTCATCCTATCAAATAACCCCAGTAGATATCACCAATAATCAATTATATAAAAACCAAACTTTACTTTCTGCACACATAAACATTACCTCCAACATATTAAAGAACTGAACATATTAAGTACTAAAACATACAACATGCCGTAAATAAAATCCTCAAACCCTCAAGTATTCTTGCGCAATTTGTAGCAGGCGATGGTGAAACACCAGGCGACGAAGAAAGATGGTTCACGACAAATAGCAGGCAATGGGGAAAGAAGTAAGGTTTCGGGGATTTGGGGATTCCTTGAGAAATTTATAACTCAGTGAAAAAATACCTTGTTTGGAGAAAATCTCAATCTTCTCCTATCCAAGATATTACTTCTGAAAATTTGGCGGGTTTTGGAGTGGGAAGTCTGAAAATTTAGACTGAATTATTTCAAACCTATATTTTTGTGTTACTCATGGTCAAAATAGATATTTTACGTTGCCGAATTTTAGAGTATATTTATTGGTTGTATACAAACAATCGATACTCATAAGTTTTATTGGACAATTAAAATCGGTTGTTAGGAATAATCGATGCCTTCAATTATAAATAAGATTTTAAAAAATTGGCCCACGTTCTGGGATGCCCACTTTCACATATTTTGACAATTTTTGGACATGGCGTGGAGGCAAACGTCTGAGTTCACTGTAGGAAAAGGAAAACGGAGTTGTGATGATGATGTCATTTTTAGGACATCATGGACTGACCTTAATCCCGGGTGGAGATTTATAAGTTGCCCAAGATTTTGTGTAAGTTTTGATTTGGAAGCCTAATGCTTGAATTTCTTTCTTATTTGAGAAATTAGAGCTAATAAAGATTTGGGGGTTTGTATCAGATGTTGACATGGGGTCGATTGATTGTAGTTAAATCACTATTGTTGAGATTTTGTAGATCTGTCGTGCTTTTGCTTGATGTAAATATTCTTCATTTTTCATTGGTTTTGTTGAATTTTCCTTTTGTCGACTATGAGATTTTACATAAATCTGAATAATTAATAGTTTTTTTGCCAATAATTAAAAAAAATTAGCTGCAAAGGGAGTTTTATTTTTTTAATACCCCAAAAAGGTAAATAGTGCTATAGCAGAAAAATTCTGAACTTGAAATGATGATTGCAAATTAAGCTCTGAGTTTTAAGTTTTTTCTTCCAGATGTCATTTATTTATTTAATGGTCTGATTTTGATTATTTGGTTTTCCTCATGTGAAGAAGTAAGTATTAGATGATAATCAGCACATCAAACATCAGGTCTTCAATTATCTGCTTTTGACACCCTATTTTAAAATTAAAAGTAAATATGGAATTAATTAGCAGCCATGAAATTTGAATGATTCCAGTGTTTCAGTTAATGAATTCTTGGTAGTTTTAAGTCTTTATGCATCTTTTTAATGAAAGCGAAAAGTGTTTTTTTATTCGAGTAAATGGAATATTGTAGGAGCCTGGAGGTTGCGAGTTTTTCAAATGGCTTGAGGGATCACTGTGCTCAAGAGCTAGTCAAATTATTCCCGGACTTTTAAGACGAGAAAATAAATTTGAAGCTGAAGTTCAAGTATTGGAGTCTGATATTAAGAGACTTGAATTAGATGTGAAGAAGCATGAAACAAACCTGAAAGTACTTGCAGCTGAAAATAGTAATCTTGAAGAATATGTGAAGAAGAAGCTAGATTGGGAACGTTGGTTGTGTGCGACACTTTTTATTTCTTGGTTTATTACCTGGATCAAGAACAGTTAAAAGTCTCGCTGGGGTATATGTGGTTTATTATTGTTGGGAATCAATATCGGGTGTGTTGTATGTTGTTTATTTTTTGCTTTTTTAGGGTATTCTAAATATATTGATGGGGGTAGTTTTTGAGGTCATTTTCTTTTGTTATTCTGTTGCCGTATCTGCTTGTTGGATTATTTGAAATTGACACTTTCTCTATCATGTACATTTTCTTATATGAATATTGAGGATTTGCTTGCAAAGATCTTGAGAAATATTGAGAGGATACGGTAAATAAATAAAAATTAGAAGATTTGCTTGCAAAAATATTGATCAAATATTAGACGAGGACCAAAGAATCGGAAATTATTATATTCTTAGACTGATCTCATATTTGTATTGAGTAATTATAAATTTCGGAAATTTAGGGCCAAAGTCATAAATTTTATAAATTTTAGGGGTCAATTTTTAAATTCCTAAAATTGTTTTTAACAAAACTAAAAATTTTAGTTTAGGGACTGTTATGGTTTTACTGGACTTATGTTTAAATTTTCATAAATAATCAAGTTCAAAATCGAGAGTTATCACGTAAAGGGTAAAATTGATAGGTATATCTAAAACTAATTTACATGAGAAGGACCCCATAGATCACATTGTAATAACTTGAAAGCAAAAGTGTAAACAGTATTAGAGTATTAGCCAATAGTTCTTAAGCTGAAAGTGGACAATTATATAAGTCAATGCCATTTTATTACATAATAGGCTTTCTAAAACAGACAATACATCTCATCCAATCCAAGTATTAGCCAATCGCCAAAACATAAACATAAGAGCCTGCCAAAACATCCACCCATTCTAGTAACATCCACACATAAAAGTATTTACATAAGCCTGTTAAAACATAATCAAAACACATCTAGACTCCCATTACATCTAATTCACATGCCAAAGATAAACATAAACATAAAAACTGCGGTATTTTCTTAAACCACAACTTGTTATATCCCCAAACAAAAAACTAAAGATGGGACATTCTGAAACTTAAGGACGACGATTAAGTCGAGTGGCAAACATAAGTCTTCAATCATCTCCTTGCAGCCAGTAAAGACATGGCAACCATCTGATGACCATTATATTACATCAACGACTCAGTGTTGATCTCCTGGCCCTAGAATTGTAGCTTTCTTTTGATGACCATTTTCTCTTGAAACCACATGATCAGTCCAGTAGTTCTTTCAAATAGCCTATAAAAATCTTGTATGATTAGAAGCTGCTAACGTCATATCAATAATAGATGGAAAGTTTTTTAGTTGCAGATAATTTAGAAAATGTTCAACTTACAATTCGTCTACAATCAAGAGCAGTATTCGGTATTTTTTCTTCAAAAGAAGGTTCATTATTCATGAACTCGTCAATTTCTTTCGCACCATAATAGGCATGGCTTACAACACATTTACCATCGAAGACGATTACATCAAAAATATAAGGTTCATTATTAATTAACACGACAGAAAAATCATCTTTGATGTTGTTGTCATCTACAAACTCTAGCCACTCGCCTGTAAACTTGGCCTACAATAATTAAAAAAAAAAGGATTATAATGCAAAAAACACCAATAGAATAAGGATTCATAACATGCATACCTATTCAAGATAGAAGTAAAGCTCCCAGTCATATACAGTTTCTAAAAACGTAAACAAAATATCAAGAATGACATTATTATTCATACAAAGAATTATACAATTCATAAATATTAACTTTCAGTCATACTTTATCCGTTTTTTATTTATAATAACAAAACTTTGAACACAAAAGAACACAAGTAACACAAATCAAATAAGGGTTCCTAACACGCAAAATTGTTCACACCATAAAATATAATTCATAATTATTAATACATTGCTCCGTTTACGTACGAAAATGGAATAAGGTCCACATTAGTAGTAACACTAATTTGAAGAGAGAAGATTGCAAACAACACAAATCGAAATGTTCAATTCAGGAATAATTTAGTTTGTTGTGTTTTATTAAATGATTTTGACAACTTGAACTAGATATGGAGAGAACATACACGATCACTGTCTTCACCAACAAACTCGACAGTCACATCCCAAGTATGCCCACGAGGATTACGCAAAGTAAAATCATTACTTTCAAGATCTGCAAAAAAAAAAATCACGATTTTCTGCGGGATATACTGCAATCGTCTAGAAGGATTATTCAGAATTACAAAAAATCAGAATACAATTAGAACAAATAGTAATCAGAAAATATTTAGAAGAGAGAAAAGAAAATACAAATTATTAGAATAAAAAATAATCACCACTGAATTGAAAAAGAAATATCAACAAAAAATAGTACCATAAAATGTGAATTAGACATGAGAAGAGTCTTCGTGAATGATGGAATTAAAGTCACTGAAAAAATGGGAGAGAAGCAGCAAGTCTGGGCAAGAAGAGAATTTTCAAGATGTAATGTTGCAAGTTCGGGAACGAAATTATACAATATTTGATGTAAAAAATTAGGGTTAAGCATTGTTTGTTGACCAAGAGATGATGCATATTCGTAAATTTGTGTAAGAAAAGCTAGCAAAAATATTAAGCGCTTGGCCAAAAAAGGTCTCGGGTTCGAATCCCGTTGTGCGAATATTATATGCATCGATTGTCTATATACAAACCGCTGGCTTATATTCCAGATCGTCTTTTTCTGAGGCATTCTAGATTGACTGTTCTAGAATATATTTTCTGTACTAGTGCGATCACTGTCTACATCCTCGTCGTTTTCTGTATTACTATCACTAGTATCAGACGTAGACGGAGCTGTCGAGTGAGATGTATTATCAGTCGGAGGTAAAGTTTCACCATGACATATCCATTGTGAATAACCTTCTTTAAAACCACGACATAACAAATGGCTCTTCACTTGGTTTGTACTCCGAAATTGTCTCAGATTTTTGCAATCAATACAAGAACACACAATCATTTCCCAATCATACTTAGTTTTATTCTCCACAGCAAATTTCAAAAAACTTTCAACCCCTTGAATATATTCAAGTGTATTACGTCTACCTTACATACAACTTCGATCCATTACCTACCGCTGCACAATTGAATTAAAAACTCAATAAATAAACTAAGAAAGAAGCAAAAATTAATTTACCAGAAAACTCCATATATATGCATGTAACTTTGTTCATAATTTTTTTTCTTATTAATTAATATTTTTTATTACTTTTTTTTTCTTGACCAAATATATATGGTGTAATTAGGTTTATATTATATTATAATTAACATAAGTATAACAAGTTCAACTAATTATAATTATTATGTTAAGCAAACCAAAGTCGACAATTGAAAGACAAGTCTGGCTCTAATATTCACCAATCATCCATTGTTTTAACTTCTTTTTTAAGTATTATTTTAAGTTTCATAGCCCGCATTGTTCAGCAGGTCCCTTTTATAATAAGATTCAGATATGGCCATGAAGGAGTGAGTTTTGTAAACATACATAGTGAAATGCCTTAAGATGTACTATTTTTGTTGAACACATAGATTCTATATTTATGTGCATCAGCAAAGTGAAACCAAATGATAATTGCATTACTCTGTTATTAGAATACATTTGTTTACTTGATGTTTTATTAGACTACTTATCTTGTATATCTATATCAATAATCATAGGCGATTCACTTGTTAAATAAAAGAGAACATGTATGATATGTAACCGAACTTCTTTGTAATTTTATTCCTTAGAGTTCAAAACAAACATAACTTTTATTTAATCTAGGATGTAATTAAAAAAGAATATATGTTTTAGTTATGCGCTTTTTCTCATCCCATTTTGACTCAATATTCAATGTTATTCATTAAATTATTATTATTACRATTAATTAGCACACAGTAGTTAATTAAAAAAATTTCACACACTAATTGAAAATGGTAATTTTTATTCAAATTAGCAAAAAAATAAAAAAAGAAACAAATGCAAAAAAATAAAAAATAAATTACAAATGATGAAAAAAAATTCAAGCGTCGGCAGCCTTCCTCTTCATCCCGGCCTGAGCATGATCCACATCGTCATCATCAAACCGTGCGCCAAGCTTGGTGATGAGAACGGGTTCGAGCTTGGAGATGGAGAGAACCATCTCACCCCAATGAGCATTTATACTGCTCAAAATGTGGGTGAGTGCTTCGACTGGCCGACTAGCTTCCGCATGTATGCGGAACGTTCTTCCTGCATTTGCTTCATCAACTCGACAAGTTGTTTTTCCTAAGATTCCAATAGCTTGCGGAGTGGTCTCTCCATGGTGTTGTTATCCATTATTTGTGATGGAGATTAAATTTTTATTTATCCAAAAAGGTGCAGTTTAGTTATATTATGATGAAGATTAATTTTCCACAAACAGGGGGTATTTATACAAGTTTAGTGTACCTCTTGGAATTCTCAGTGCCTATTCAATTTCCCGATGCATTTTCAATTTCTAGTGTGTGTGAACAATACAACCTCTTGGAATTCTAGTATAAATAAATGTGATGCTTCACACCTATTCATATATATATGCAGAAGAATTATATGTAAAATATAAAAACAAGAAATAAATACATACCTTAGGCAGATCAATTTGCAAAAAGACGGCTGCATAAAGAGGCACAAAGAGACAAAAATAAGCTGCTAGGTTTCGTGGGGAATTTTCAAAAATTCAATTGCAAATTTAATAGCAAAGATGAAAGATATTTGGGTAGAATATGGAATATGTTTTGAATTTTTGTTCATCAATTATAAATGTGAAGATTCATTTAGAAATTTGAGTTTTTGTACACCAATTTTAAAAATGCCCGCATTTTAGAGAAGACAACTATTCACAATATGCATGATTTGTTCTGGGAGAGACCAATGCATATAGTATGAAGTCAAAAGTATTAGCATCGTTTCTAGGGACAAAACCGATGTTATTATTTTCCAATAACAGAGTACAAATTTTAATTTATTATATGCATCAGTTTTCAGACAAAAACTGATGCATCAGGTGTTGAGATTTTGCTCAGCCAAATTTTGTAATTTTCCTGCGATTCAGAGGCACCAAATTTAATTTATATAGGCATCGGTTCTAATCAAGAACCGATGCTGGTATTGGGTTATAGGCACCGCGTGTTTGACGAAAACCAATGCTTATTTATTCAAATGAGATTTTTAGATTTTTGTATTATTATGAGCATTAGTTTTTCTAAATTTACGGATGCTATAAATTTTTCCCGAACTATATAGGCATCGGTTGTTTTAGAAAACCGATGCATATAATTTTTATTTATTATAAAAAAGACCCGATCAACTAAAGGCATCAGTTTCTGGGGAACAACCGATGGTTATAACTTTTTTTAATTATAAAAAAGACCCCACGTGATATTAGGCATCGGTTGTTTACAACAACCGATGCCTATACACTTGTTCCAATGGCGTTTTTTGTAGTGGTGTAAAAGTAGAAAGAATTTGTGTGGACAAGTTTACTCAATTATCTCGAAAGCAGATCTGTTAACCTAATTTTGTTACTCTTGTGGCGCTCTCGCGTGGATAAGAACTTAAGAACTTTAGGTCGTATGCAAATTAAATTTTTGATGGTTTCTATAAACCAGTTTTCTACTGTTGAGAGTTCAAATGAATAGTAAAAATCTTATTTGTTTATATGTTTTGAATGAGTTTTTACTTAACATTTAAATCATATTAGTGAGAGGTTTTTATATTATTTTATTGTTTTATTATGAATAAAACATCAATTTATGAGTAAATGTGTATTTATAAGCTGAGTATATAAATATAAGAATAAATATGTATTGATGAGTTGAGTAAATATTAATAGAATATTAATTTTATTATAAATATATTTCATATGAAGACAAGATCCAACTAAAAATGTTTTTTAATTTCATTTTTAGACATGTACTACTGATTTTATATTGTAGATCATGAAAAATAATTAATTTGATATTTCTTTCATATAAAATTAAAAACAAACAAATAAGATCTGAAAATTTTAAGTGTTATATATAGTTTAAATAAAAATAAAATAAGTAAATAAGGGGGAAAAACACTTTAAATGATAGGAGGATAGCACAGAAAAGTTCAGAGAGAAGATCAACAAGGAAAAAAGAAAAATGAAAAAGAAAAAGTTGAAATAAGAGACATTCACTTCCATGAAATCTCTCTCTCTCTCTGGTCTGTGAAACAAGAGACCTTCTCTATCTCATTCTCTCTTTCTTTCTACTTTTTACAATCCAATAAACATTCTCTCTGCTCTCTATCTTTCACGACCATTTGACCATTTGATTTCAAATTTTTAATTAAAAAAAAGCCAAGACTTGCGTTAAATCAGATTGACGGGTCATGACCCGTTAGGCCATCTGACCCGATAATATAATGTATTGGTTTTCAAACTATGATGTTTTTGTTTTTGTACTAAAAAGTATTTGTTTTTCATAAATATCTGACTCGTGTTATGATGTATTGGTTTTTATATTATGATGTATTGATGTATTGATTTTTACTACAATTTATTGAATTTTGTACTATATTATAGCGGTATGAAATTTTGAACTAACGAATGATCCGTTAGTCCGACCTTATAAGAGTGTTGCCCAAAAATTAAATAATATGTAAAATATTCATAAATTACTCGTTATTATTTATTTTACATTAGGAATATATCAGATTAACTATTATCATTGTATATAATTTAACATAAATATTGCATAACTAAAAACAAATTTCAAAAGGTTTTTATGAAATCTAACTAATTCACTTTTTTTTTTCCAGGTATACAGTATTGATCTTAAATTATAGATCGTGAAAATCAATTATTTTGATATATTTTTAATATAAGAAATAGATAACAAATGAGTGGGATATGAACATTGGGTTAAAAACAATACTGAAAGTTTACAACTTTACGGACTTCACGACAAAAATTTCACACTTCATGAACTTCATGACAAAAGATCACAACTTCACACTAGAGAATATGTGTAATGATGTTGGGGCTCATGTAATGACATATTGTGCACTACCACATATACAAACAACCAATTTAATATTTATGAATTGAGTGAGTTAATAGGTTACTATTTGCATTAGAAGTTGTATATATAGGGGTGGTTTGTGAACTTTTATTATTAGAAACCTACTTTCACCGTTCAAGAAACCAAGAACTTGCCTCTGGTGGTCCACGTACGAACTTAGTTTTTTATACTTCATCAATTTTTGCTTTGTCAATTGTTCATTTGTTTTTTGGTCTGGAATAGGTAACGGAGTCCGAAGCTTTGGATGTTGTTGAAGCTGTAAGACGTCATTCTTCAGATCTAAGAACTTGAGCTATGTGCTTGATCGCTTTCAAGCCATTTTCCCTCCTGTTATAAGTATTGCTCTTACCATGACATTTCAAGCATAATTTTTTTCATTTACTACATTAATTTGTTCATCTATTAGTAAAAAATTTAATATCTATGGCAGGAGGATAAATGACATTGTCCACCACAAAAAAGGTAGCCTTTTCCTTGAACTCCAACAGAGGGCCATTGAATTCAATTCGATTAATGAGAACATGAGAAAACCAGGTACCAATTGATGTTTATAAACTCATTCCTACACCCATAAATCATAATCTAAACTGATGAAGAAATAACATAATTTAAGAGCAACATTACATAATTAAACCAGTAAAGAAATACATAATCAAATTTAGTGAAATTATGAAAAATTAACTAAAAGTACAAATAAACTAAAACCAAGCGTAAGGAGAAAAGAACATTCAACTACATTTATAAAGTAAAATTTCTACACAATTCTCGAAAATGCTAACAATAATCTAGACTAAATTATCAACAAAGTACAAAAAAATGATTAGTTTGGCTAAACCCATTTACCTTTTAATGTAATTTTTCACCACTATGATAAATGGGGAAAGAAGCTTGAAAAAAAAAAAGACAATAATGTAGGAAAATGCAAGTTCTTCAACAGTATAAGAAAATGTTAAATATCCTAATTATAAATTATACATTAAAAGGTAAAGCTTCAAATATTCGTAGAAATTAACAAGAAAGTGTAAGAGAACAACTACAAATTACACTAATTAGAAAAAAGTTTTTCAAATATTGAAAGCCAAAAGAAGGAATGTCACACCAAGTACAAAAAGCTTCTCCAAACTACAAACTAAGCTAACTAAGTGCTAAATTACAATTTTACAAGATAAGCTGATAAAATCAAAAAGATTGGTTACCAAGAATATGGGGTACTAAACTCAAATTTGAGATCAGCGACCTGAAACATTCTCCAAATACGTCACAGCGATCTGCTAAGCCTCTGAATGATACTCCTAGCGACCTAGCCGATCCTACAAAACAGCACCTTCAAGCAGGTCGGATTTCGAACTCGCGAAGGTCCTCTGATGCTTAAGTCAAAAGCAAGTGGTAGTTCAAAACGCCCAAAGTATGATAAAGCAAGATCAAAAATAATGAGAGGTATGCACCTCCTTTTATAGAGACAAGAGAAGTTCTCCCCAAGGGTTTCCTTCTCCCCTCAAAATTTTATAAATACCACAACTGCTTAGAATTAGGAATCCTCATATATGTTAAGTCCCCATAAATAATAAATCTCTCAATAAATTACAAGAATAGGCCTGGGTCTGTTATTCTTTCAATACAGTCCCCCGGAACCCCATAAGGCCATCCATATGAGCCCATTCAGGCCTGATATTTATAATGCCCATAACCGAGCTAAAAGACGACGCCCAACTAAAAACATAAGAGGTCGCGACCCTATATGAGAACTCATCTTCATATTTCAGGTCGCTACTCTACAAACCAGCTCGCCCACATCTCCAAAGAAACCATCCAGCCCGCTCACCTCCCAAAAGAAATGCTCCTTCCAGAAAATGAGGTCGCTCACCATAAATACACAAATATATCAAATAATATCACATATGGACATTTAGGTCCGTATCAGCTAGTCCCCCATGTTCTAGCTGATTAAGCTACGAAATCAGGTAAGACATGTAAACAGAAAATTAAAAGAACACAACCAACCAATAACACAAAACATAAGTAAACCACCTTGTTACCTTACCAAACCATATTTCATAATAACCTAGCCCGATATATGAAGCTTTAGTACCAATCACTTCACAGAAATTAATCAAATAAGCCCGCGGCCTCCAAGAAGATAAGCTTGCTGAGCTCGCTCATCCTACAAGATGAATACTCCCTTCAAAAGAAAAGATCTATAAGTCCCCAGGTCGAGTCCCAAACTCCATTCCTGATGACCTGAGACCATAAAAACTTCCCTTCGCTGCCTGAAATTATAACCGGGCGCAATAATACAAGAAAGTACAATCACATGCTTTTGAAATTTCAACACACCATAAGCCATTTACTCGACCTAAAACAGGTCGATCAAGAAAATATTTCATACCACAAACCATAATCATCACCTTATAACCATAACCATTTCGTTAGCTCGCCAAGACCCCATTCCATAATCCACAATAGCCCAGCTCTCAATATCAAGCTGTTATAATACCACTTATCTGACAAGAGCTCACCACCTAACATAATGACCTCTGAAAAATCAGCTCGCTCAACCCCCAGCAAGAATGCTCCTCCCAGAAGAAGAGGTCGCTTAAAATTCCCCATATCTCATGTTGAACGGCCTGAAATATCCATCGACCTATAATCACAAAAAAAATCCATTCCCGACCTACAGTCGTACACAGGCACAATAACCCAAAACATAAACCATGTACAAAACTAAACCACATATAGAGCAAAACCATAAG
>BMAC01001663.1:0-71440 GCA_014905375.1 Phtheirospermum japonicum
AGATTTGGTTTTTCGACTACAACCATTGGGCGATTTGATAAGTTAGTAGCGTTCATGAAGCCGAGAGATACTAGCGATGCTTGGTTTTTGCTTGGATTGCTTAGATACTCAAGTGGACCCCACCGAGCTCGACCAAAACTCGCTTGGTTAAGGAAGTTTTCTATTCACCCTCCTTTTACTTGGTTTTCATTAAAATGCGGGTATCGCATGGTTTAAGTGTGGGGTGGGTAGGTGGTTAGGGTCCGGGTTTTATCAAGCATGTTTTGTTGTTTTAAATCGAGCCTTGGCGAAGTGACGCATTCTTGGCGAAGTGACGCTTACTATTTGCGCATTTATATGGTTGAGTCGATTTTTATATCTTTTGAGTCGTTATTACATGGTAGAACAATTCCTCATACTTTGAAGTTTGAATAGTTTACTTGTCGAGTTTTTGCATGTCTTAAGCCTCTTGTGTGAGGGGTTGTGCTTCGTCCAAAAACCGCCTATATATATATAACCAACATTTTCTCGTGAAAAGATTGCAAAGCTCTAAAAGCTCTTTTGATTTTGCTCCCAAATTCGGTGCAAACTAGTGAGTAGCCTTGTGTGATTTATCGGCTTTACTTGCATCTTTATGGAAATTGCATTGAGGAGGTTTGATTTCGCTCGTACATGATTGAATTKGAAAATGACCTCGAGGCACATATATCACCCTTGTTCCGGCCATATTCATATATGTAAGCTACTTAAAAATCCCCAAACGAGCCCCCTTGAGCCTTTATCCCGTTTCTTGTTAGCCGAGCTCGATTTTAGCTCTTGTATCTTTGCAAATTGTGAGGTGAGAGAGTGTGTTGTTAGTTGACGAGAAATGTGAGGAAATTCGATTGTGGGCTTCGGGTTTTGAGTTGCTTATACAAAAAAAAAATAATAATAAAAAAAAGAATAATACTCCAACACAACTTAATACCACTGAATATATCCGGTGGCAAATTTACCCAATAACTTATAAGAAGATAGCAATTTAACCTCAATATCACGAAAAATAAAAGTTCGCCGAATCTTTTCAATTTCCGGCGAAAAATGCTGACTTTGACCAATTTTGACAAAGTCAATGATGATGTGGAAAATAAAATTCAAATTTTTATTTAAAATCAAAAATTTATTTTATGAATCCTTTAAAATATAATATTTAAAAATAAAATATATTATCAAATCTGAGATTTTTTAAATATGCCAAAAAATATTATTAAACTATAAATTAAAACAAAACATGAAAAATATTTTTAAAATCCATTTTTTATGAAATATGAAGGTAATTAAAATAAAAAATAAAATAAAATTTGGAAAATAATTTATAAAATTTTTGAAATTATATTGAATATGCAATGAAATATTTAAAATATAAATCAAAACAGAATATGGGTAAATATATATAGAATACTTAAAATATTTTTATATTTAATAACATTTTTAATATTTATAATAATTTAAGGTATTATAAAATAATTTTCTAGATTTATCTCAAAACATTCTCTTTTCATATGCAAAATAATTTCTTCTATGAAATATTTTATGGATGTTTTTTATTATGTATTTTAATATAATATTTTACATATTAAAAAAAAACTGAATCTTAATAAATATTTTTCAATATTTAGTATTGATTTTATATATATTTTTTTACATACTTCAAATAATTCCGAATTTTATAATATATTTTTAACAATTTTTTTAAAATTTTATTTCTGAATAATTATTTTTTTTATTTAAAATAGTTTCAGATTTTAAAATATTTTCCTAAATTTTGTTTTACATATATATTTTAATAGTATTTTTTGGAAATCTAAAATAATCTTAAATTTTATAATATAATTTTCATCTTTTTTTTTTAAAATTTAAATAGTTTTTAAAATTTTTAAAACAAATTTCTGATTTTGTAATAAAATTTGTAATTTTTGTTATTATTTTTTGCCACATCAGCGTTGACTTGGTCAAAATTGGTCCAAGTCAATATTTTTTCGCCGGATAATGAAAGAATCCGACGAGTCTTTTGTTTTCCGGCGAAATTGGGATTAAATTGCTATCTTTTTATAAGTTATTGGCTAAATTTGCCATCGGGTATATTTAGTGGTATTAAATTGCCACCACCCCTACGTTACTGAGGCTATTTTGCAATTTTGCCATTATAAAACACAAGTCTTGAGCCGTCAAAACACCTCAAACGTCAGACATTAAATACATACTACCATTATATCAGACACATGTCACACGCCTGTTTCCTCGTAAATAACCTCATGGGCCCACAATCAACCCCACATACATAAAGTCACCGTCTACTTTATTTCCCCCTTTAACATTCTGCACAACTTCATTCTAAAAATAACTTTCTACCATCCGCCATTGATGACTTTCCAAGCTCCTCGGCAAGCAAATTCTTAACCTGCCAAGTGTGCAACAAATCAGCTCGGCAATTCTCGATTCGCAAAACCCTATCCCTAATTCCCCCATAGATATCACTCCAATCATGGATACGTTGTCCGAAATTGAATCCCTAGAAGTTCCCCTTACTAGGAAGAATAGTGAAAAGAACCTTGGCCAACCTATGACTGGTCTTATATATGAGCCATTAGGAAGTCCGACCTGACCTGAACTGGAAACTCAAACCAAGATGCTGACTGGAAAGATCACAGAATCTATTCCTTTATCTGAATCTCAAACTCCCCATCCCCTTGCCATCCTAGATTTCTCCCACCCTAACCTTGTGACTGTAGTTCCCTCTACTTCACAAGCCTACCTACCTCCTCTACCACATAGTGGTAGATCTACTATTCAAAATCCTTGGCTCCTTCCCGGCCCTGAGCTACTTACTATTTTTATAAGAAATCTCCATCTTCCTGACCACATGATCCTAGCCATTCCTGGGGCCGGCAAGCATGATGCCAATAATCCCCCAGCGAGGCACATTACAGTCTTTGAGGACCACGTCGCAATAGGAATTAGATTTCATATTCACCCTTTCATGGTCGTCTTGGCCGCGAAATAAAGAGCCCCCCTTCTCTAAATGACACCGAATGTTTGCTTTATCACCGGCTACCTGATCTGATGCCGATTTCATAAGGTAGATCCATACGTAGACTTTTTCTTTTTTTGCTATCAATTAAAAAAGTCAAAAGGGATCTTTCAATCTTTCATCAGGCAACGAATCCCACTTCCTCATCAAGCTTTCTTCTAAGATTCACGAATCACAAGCAAAATTCTTCTTTTTACGCTCTTCTATGTCCTGCCATTCCTTACTCAATGATAAGAGGTAACTCCTCCTTAGGACCTAGTGTTTGTTAGAAATCCTCCATCTGCGACCAACAAAATGTATAAGGATCAGGCCGTGAAGTGGGATAAACGTCATTGTGACGTGGTGAAACTCACCAATTCTGATAGTGTATACACCTTTTTGGGTCTCAGCCGCTGACCTCTGACCCAATGTCAGTCAGAGTTCGGTACGTTAATATTCCCAAGGTCTCTAATCTTTATTAATTCACAATATAATCATACTTAACCATTTCACTTATTTTGCAGAAAAGTTCGTATTCGAATGCTCCTCGATCTCAGAGGGTACCATGGATAACTAACAACCAAATCCAACCCCAGCCGAAACATCCACAGTCTGGCCCCAGATCCAGAGGTTGAGGTGGAGGTCTCTCCTGCTACAGACAATCAAGCAATGGAGTATGAGGTCGCCGAAACGACGAATGATCAACTACCCATAAGAATTACTCTGTGTAAAGGCAAGAAGAGAAAGACAGCCCATGGCCGAGCCTGACCTCAACCTTCTTATACTACTCCTGATCAGTATATTACAGTTCTTGATCCCCCGACCTACGTCTCCTCCTTCACCTAAGCGCCGGCGAGCCCAAGGACCATCAAGATAGACTTCTTTGTCCTCATCCAGCGGCCTTGTAAATTGTGATGACGTGTGATCAATTCTAACCGTTTCTTCAATGCCAGATACTGATGTTTGACAAGAAATTTCTAGCAACCCTCAACATTCCTGAGCAGGTGGCCCTAATGTCACAACACTTCACACCGGTGACTATCTTTCTTAAACTTTCCTTGAAAACTCACACTTCTTACCTTTCTTACTCTGCCTTATACTTATTTGAATGCACACCTCTCTGCCTATCCACTTACTAGCTGTCAACAGAGAAAAAATGTCTATGGACAAATGAAAAACACTAAAAAAAAAGTATTTTACTGAGGGGAATACCTGGAAATTTCCGAGGGCATTACCAAAGGTAATTTTTACAAAGGGCATTACTGAGGGTTTTTACCTTCGGTACTAACCCCTTCAGTAAATCCTTTGGAAGCACGACACCAATGCTTGCCGCCATAATTACCAAAGGTAATACCGAACGCTTTCCGAGGGTATCATTACCGAAGGAATTTAACCTCGGAAATACCAAAGAGAAATATGTACCCTCGGGAATTACTGAAGGGAAGAAATTCCCCTCAGAAATTGCCAAATGGAAATTATTCCCTTCGGGAATTTCCGAGGGGCACTTCTCCCCTTGGTTTGTTTGAAATTAAAAAATTGAAAAAAAAATATAATATCGTAAAAATAAACCATATCCTATCATTTTAGTCACATGCCCTTGATTAAATGTGTTTACGTACAAGTTATCAAATTTTACATATTTACTTTTATAAATAAATGAATTAATTGTGTGGTAACCTTATTTTTAGGATTATTTTTTTGGATTTTTCCATTTGCAAATGGAGAGAGACGGCGATTGAAAATGGAGAGAAAGGACGAAAGAATGAAACACGGAAAATACCATGCTTAACAAATAAATAACCCTAGTGCTATTTTCACAATTGTCAAAAGGTAATAAAATATGGGCGGGAAAACTTATCATTTTCCCTCCATTAATGTCCCCTTATGAAACATTCCTTCTATGTTCACCAGACCAGATGGATCTGAAGCCCTGTCTCATTCCTCTCTCACGAAAAGCCTTTTCCATCTTCATCGAACCCAAAAGCCCATTCTTCATCTTCTTTTTCTTTTTTGCCTCCATCTCTCTACTTTTGTTACTCTGCATTATTTGTAAGATGAAGCCATTTATATCTAAAAGGAGGGACAATTTATTGAGGTCTTTTTGAAAAAGTTTACAAGAATTCTCATTTTAGATTGGTGCCGGTAAAGTGCCTTTTATTTATTTATTTTAGTTTAGTTTTAAAGAAATTTGTTGTTGTTTTTGTTGTTATTGACCTAATAAGCAGTATATGTTTACCAAGTTCCAATCCTAAAAAAAATATGTTTGTTGCATGTAAGATAAGCAAGTGAGTTTAAAACGCATTCGAAGAAATACGCCTTTTGGATTTTTTTCTCGATTTTAAATAAAAATTTGAAAAAAATAGAAAATAAATACAAAAATCGTAAAAATAATTTATATCCTATCATTTTAGGCACGTGGGGTGATTTTGACTTGGTCTCGCAAGAAAAATATCACCGAGCATATGTGTATTTATACGTGTCGTGTAATTCGACCAACAACCAAGATACGATTGATCGATCGATCAACTTGCTAGGTTGGAAACGCAAAGCAAAGAATCATCGTGATTTTGCGATGGTACCACGAGGTGTGTTTCATTGTTATAGAACCACAAGAAATTGGTAATTGATCGATAAATACGCCTTTTCTATTTTTTGATTTTTTTTCCGATTTTAAATATAAATTCGAAACAATAGAAAAAAAATACAAAAATCATAAAAATAAACCATATACTATCATTTAGGCACGTGGGGTGGTTTTGACCTGGTCTCGCAAGAAAAATATCACCGAGCATGTGCATATTTACACGTGTCGTGTAATTCGACCAACAACCAAGATACGATCGATCGATCAATTTGTTAGGTTAGAAACGCAAAGCAACGAAGTGTCTTGATTTTTGAAAGGTGCCACGAGGTGTGTTTCATTGTTATATAACCACGAGAATTGATAATTGGTTGGTAAATATGCCTTTTCTATTTTTTTTTTCAATTTTTGTAAATTTAAAAAAACCGAGGAGATCCTAATCCCCTCGGAAATTACCGAGGGAATTAGTTCACCTTGGTTTTTTAAATTAAAAATAACAAAAAAAAAATCAAAAAACATAGAAAAGCGTAAAAAAAAACCATATCCTATCATTTGAGGCACGTTGGGTGGGTTTGACCTAGTTTCGATAGAAAAATATCACGGAGCATGTGGGTATTTACACGTTTTATGTAATTCGACCAATCCAAGATACAACCGATCGATCAACTTGCTAGGTTGGGAACGCAAAGCAACGAAGCGTCGTGATTTTGTGAAAGTGCCATGAGGTGTGTTTCACTGTTATAGAACCACGAGAATTGGTAATTGATCGGTAAATACATTTTTACTTTTTTTTATTTTTATTTTTACTTTTTTATGTTTTAAATAAAAATTCAAAAAAAACACAAAAATCGTAAAAATAAACCATATACTATCATTCTAGGCACGTGGGGGTGGTTTTGACTTGGTCTTGCAAGAAAAATATCGCCGAGAATGTGCATATTTACACGTGTCGTGTAATTCGACCAACAACCAAGATATGATTGATCGATCAATCGATCAGCTTTTTAGGTGGGAAACGCAAAGCAACGAATCGTCGTGATTTTTTAAAGGTTCCACGAGGTGTGTTCATTGTTATAGAACCACGAGAGTTGGTAATTGATCAATAAATACTCCTTTTCTATTTTATTTATTTATTTTTTTTAATTCAAAAAAATCGAGGGGATCCTAATCCCCTCGAAAAAATCACTGAGGGGAATTAATTCCCCTCGAAAATTATCAAAGGTTTTTCCGAGGGCATTAGTGCCCTCCGCCTATCCATTAAAACAGCAACTGGACGTCCCTGCTTGTCAGTCTGCAACTAAAAGAAAAAAAAAAATCTCAGATCCATTCAACCGCCCTCCGCTTCCACCACCGCTAATGCCGCTCGCCGTTGTCCTCTCCATAACCGCCCTCTGCCGCATCAACCCAGCTGCCACCGCCGCCGTCTTCTCCACCCACCACCGCCAGCCAAGGTAACCCCAGATCCCTTTTTTTTGTTGTTGTAATTCATATAATTTTAGGGTTAGTTTTATGATTAGTTTTAGGGTTTATTTATAATTATGGTTGAATTTAGGGATTATTGTTAAATTCAGGTTGAATTTAGGGATAATTATATAATTAAGGTTTAGTATAAGAATAATTATATAATTAGGGTTGAATTTAGGAATAATTACATAATTAGGATTTATTCTAGGAATAATTATATAATTAGGATTGAACTTAGGGATAATTATATAATTAGGGTTTTAAGAATAATTATATAATTAGGGTTGAATTTATGAATAATTACATAATTAGGATTTAATCTAGGAATAATTATATAATTAGGGTTGAATTTAGGAATAATTTTATAATTATGGTTTAATTTATGAATAACTATATAATTAGGATTTAATTTAGGGATTATTGATTAATTAGGGCTTAATTTAGGGATTATTATATAATTAGGGTTTAATTTAAGAATAATTATATAATTAAGGCTCATTAGTTCAATTAGGGTTCGATTATCTAGTTGGGGTTCATTAGTGTTCATTAAGGGTTCAATTGTGCAATTATATTTTAAAGTGTATGCGATGGTGGTTTTTAAGTGCCGCGGTGATCGATTAAGTTAATTTGATGTATGTTATGGTTTCTTATTATGGTTTAATTTTGATTGATTGATGTTGTGATTGGTTAGATAGATGTCGGTGATGACGTGGTGCACGACGCTGAATCGAACTATTTAACACTTACTTTTTATTGAAATAAAAAGCTCGTCTGCAAGAGAATGGAGCGGTTGTAAGTGACAAGTTGACTCGAGTCGAATCTCTCGAGGAAAACTAATCGGAAGTAATTTTTTCATTTGGTTCATGAATAAGAATACAACGAAAAAGACTATTCTAAACACGTGATCAAATTTTGGTTTGAAAATTAGTAATAACTAAGACGATGATTTAAACGATGAGCAATGAAATCAAGAACTTTGAAAGGATTAATAAAACGAGGGTCTAAGGCTCTAGAATCGTCTCCGCGATCAATTAGCATTTAATCGAACACTTAACCTACGAGATGGGGTTGTTAATCCCAACTTGTAGATTAAACACCCAACAATCTCAATTGATGATTCTAAACGATTCTAGGCACTAGACCCATAAATTCTAAACACAACTCATCAAGAAATGCATCAATTCAAACTCAACACAAACATGGACACGGTTAAATATGAAAAGCTTGAAGAAAGCAACAATGGAGTTTTGAATAACAATAGTGATTATCGTATGAATTTATAAGAATCAAACCATGAGAAACACAAGAAACACAATTACGTATCAAGATTATCACAAACCCACAAGAAAATTCATAAACAAAATGACAAGAAATTTGAATAATAAAACAAAGGGAAATGAAATCTTACTAATTAGAATTGGAGCATTTAATCGTTCAAATGAGAAAAAATGGCCTGACCACCGATGCTGAAAAATGACCCCGTCGATTGCGCTTCGATGGCACGTCGATGACGTGGCGACTCGGCGTCGATGGTGCGTCGATGCATGTGTCGATCGATGGTTGTGCTACGCGGGTCCGACTCATGTTGTCATTAAATCGAGCCGGTTTTGATCCTCGAGAATGCTCCTGGGCTTGATCGACTACCATAAAACAAGGAAACACAAAATAACATTAAAATATATAAAAAGCAAAAGAGAAATACAAAAAACACTAAAAAGATGGCAAACGCTACGAAAATGCAAAATAAAGAAAAATGGGATAAAATACGACTAAAACCCAACTAAAGCACACACGACAAGACACAAAAACAAACGGAAATCACACACAAATATGTACAAATCAACTCCCCCCACACTTAGCTTTTTGCTTGTCCTCAAGCAAAAACGAGCCTAGACATAGAAAAGGAAAATCTAACCACCCAATGAACTAAAAACTAATGCATTCAAATGATTCAAAAATTTATGCATTAAATCAATTGGAAGTTCAACTAAAAGGATGACACGATACGTTTAGATAAGAGGTTTAGAATCCCTTCCAAACGCCTAAAAGTAATGTGTTGCCCTTCATGCACTTCGCCCATCCATGCCTCGGCCAAGGTCTATTCACGCTCAAACTACTAAGTCGTCACCCTACTAGACCAATCATCTATGCACCTCTTTAACAATAAAATGTGAAAAGTAAAAATAAAAATGCGTACAAGTGTAGCACGACTTATTATATACAAATCACTTGTACAAGGGTTTCTCTTCTTGTACCCTTTTTTTTTTCTTCTTGTTCTTTTTATTTTTATTTTTTTTCTTGAGTACCCATAAGGTCGAGGTACTAGACAAACATGTTTTTACAACTTGAAAATCAGAGTTCATTGAATCCAATCACTTGTTGCTAAATGCAACTTCCAATATTTTTCAATGGGCACGTGAAGTTTTTAACATCTCCAAAAATAAAATGAAAAAATTTACAAAAACTCCTATAGAGGGGATTTGAAAATGGGGCTAGTAGAGAGTACTCGACTCTCGGGAATTGCACAAATAGAAAAATGATCAAGAGACTTCATAGGTTTCCTACACTTAATGCCCCACAATTACATTAATGTCAAACAAAAACCTAAACTACCTAACCAAAGTATCTAACCACGTCACTTCGTCAAGGTTCCAACCAATATCAATCCACACGACTCAAATCATATACACAAGCAAGCATACGAAAGAAATTACTAAACAAGGACAAACCCACACACACTTAAACCATGGAATGCCTACATTGCACACAAAATAATATAAAGTGCAGTAAAAGAGAAGAGAGAGCGATACATCCCTATAGTCGCGCTTGGGATGATGAGTCGAGTGTAAAGTGAAGTACAACGAGTGGTGAATTGAGAGGAAGCTAAAAAATGGGTTAAGTGGGGAAAAACAAACACACAAGACTTGAAAATAAAATTAAAAACATCAAAATGTATAAAATAAAAATATTTTTGTATTTTTGAAAATTTTAATTTTAAAAAACAAACAAACAAGAGACTAAAAGATTCAAATAAAAATAAAAATATAAAAATGCAAAAATTTTGACATAGTTTTTTTTAATTTTTGTACTTTTTTTTGGGAAATGGGTCGAAGTGAGTGGGTCGGGCCTGGGTCGGCGTCGACAGGGGCGTCAATCGAGGGACTATTGATGGTCTGGGCAGAGAGTTCGTCGACAGGTTATCGATGTTTTGGTCGATCGACGCTGGTAGGTGGGTTGCATCGACACGGCATCGATGCTCGGTGTCGAACGATGGCCTGTCTTGCGTCGATGCTCGATGCCGATTGACGGCCCTTCCACGGGCTAGACAGAGAGCTCGTTGACCATGGCATCGATCGATGGGATTTCTGCAGGGCCTCGTTTTCACTCCTTTGAATGTCGTTCCTCGAGAAAAGCCTTAGATCCTTCAAAGTATGCCCCGAGTATGCATAAACGGGCCTCAAACTTTGACCAATCCTCCCAAAATATCAGAAATAAGCAAAAAGAAAAGCGAGAACTTGGGTTGCCTCCAAAGAAGTTCTTCTTTAACGCCCAAAGCTTGACGACTTATATGAGCGACGCTATCCAGATCCAAAAATAAGTGACGATCTTGCCACGCCTTAGTGTTCTCCAAGAGCAAGAACAAGCGATGATAATCACCAAGGAGGGCACGATAAGCAAGTTTTAGGAATAGAAAACTGAAATCTCCAACTCACTTTGAAGGTCAGAAATGAGAGTAGTCGATCACCAAAAAGAGATTGAAAGTTAATCGGAGCGTGAAGCGATGCTCGGTCACCGAAATAACTAGGCAATTGGTCGAACAAAAGGAAGGACCATTAAATAATACAAGCTCCTTTGTTTCTTCGATCACCACCTCAACGCTTTCAAAAACATTTAATGCCATATCCGGGCTTAGGAGAGGGCGATCGAGATTCTTCTCAACTATCTCTTCCACCACCTCAAAGTTAAGTTCAACACTTTATCGGGCGGAACGAAATCAGACTCAATAAAATCACCCTCCTCCAAAACCGGTACCTTCACCATCCTCACAAAGAGCAAGTAAGCTCGAATCTCCAACATCCTCCGGGCCCTCCAACGGCAACACCCCCACACTCTTGTCCAAAACTTCATCAAAAAGAACAAGAGGAGTGATGCATTCAACCAAATCCCCAATCCCAACCTCCTTATACAACTCTCTCAAACGAGCGTTCAAGCTTGAATTACCAACATCCTAGGAGGGATCCACCACATCGAAATTCAGCACCTCATCGAAAGTAAGCCGTTTCACCTCATCATTGATATCAACACTAGAACTCGGTGAAACTTCAAGAGGTGGATATGGATGTGCACACCCAACGGAGTAAAGATTATTGTCGAGTGGAACATCGGGATGATAGTATACTTGTTGGTTGTGGTCGGGATGAGGAGGTGGGTTATATTTTTCATAGATCGGGTAGTAGGGAATTGAGTCGGGAGGAGCATAAGAGTCATAGCTCGGATAGAAAGAATTAGAGTCGGGTAGAGCATATAAGACATATCCCGTGTAACAAAAAGGTGAGGTGGGGGGAGAATATGAATCATTATAGTTGGGATTATGGAAATTAGAAGTTGGGTCATAAGGATCAAAATAAGGATCATAGGGATCGAAGTTTGTAGACGGGATCCATTGATGATTCGGAGGTTCGAATTGGGGGGAGTAGAATTCCCCAATGAACTGATCGTATACTTCCTCCCACGTTTTCAAGGAGTCAGGCTCCAAATTTGTTAGCATTGTTCTTGCCCGATCCTTTAATGTGAAGACGAAGAGTTGCATTTTCACTTGATCCTTCGTAAGGCCTAGAAGAGGGAAAGTCCAGGTGCTGGCATCGTATTCTTGGATGAACTTCAGCGGATCCTTGCTTGGGAGCCCATGAAAAAAATGGAGTTGTTCGTATTAGAATTCGTTAAGATCGTACTCCCACATCATGGGGCTCAATGGAATGGCCGGTCAAGGGGCACGATAAGCGTAGGAATCGACATATGGTGGAGACGCTCGATAGTTAGACATTTTTTTCTTTTTTGAAATGGCTCATTCAATCTCAGGCCTCAAAGCATGTACCTTGCATACACAAGACTCAATACACAAGATCAAACGCACCAGAGGAAAATAACAAAAACAAACAAAGAGAAAAATCACAAACAAAAACTAAACACAAATAAAACAAATAAAAACACGAACAAAGATCATGAAGAGAAAACATAAAAATCACAACCTTTAGCCTTCCCCGGCAACGGCACCAGATTTTGTATCGAACTTTTTAACACTTACTTATTATTGAAATAAAAAGCTCGTCTGCAAGAGAACGGAGCGGTTGTAAGTGACAAGTTGACTTGAGTCGAATCTCTCGAGGAAGACTAATTGGAAGTAGATTTTTGCGTTTGGTTCACGAATAAGAAAACAACTAAAAGACTATTCTAAACACGCGATCAAATTTTGGTTTGAAAAATTGAAATAACTAAGACGATGATTTAAATGAAAATCAATGAAATCAAAAACTTTGAAAAGATTAATAAAACGGGGGTCCATGGCTCTGGAATCGTCTCTACGCTTAATTGGCATTTAATCGAACACTTAACCTACGAGATGGGGTTGTCAATCCCAACTTGTAGATTAAACACCCAACAATCACAATTGATGGTTCTAAATGATTCTAAGCACTAGAACCATAAATTCTAAACAAAACTCATCAAGAAATGCATCAATTCAAACTCAACGCAAACATGGATATGGTTAAATATGAAAAGCTTGAAGAAAGAAACAATGGAGTTTTGAATAACAATAATGATTATCATTTGAATTTCAAAGAATCAAACCATGAGAAATCGCAAGAAACACAATTACGTATCAAGATTATCACAAACCCATGAGAAAATTCATAAACAAAACGACAAGAAATTCGAATAATAAAACAAAGGGAAATGAAATCTTACTAATTAGAATTGGAGCATTTAATCATTCAAACGAGAAAAATATGAATTGAAACTAAGCTATATCCATCATCCCAGCAATGCTTAAAAAAATTCTTTAATTTATAAAATTAAAAGCTGAAAATTTGAATTAAGAAAGTAAGAAAATGAAGAACTTATGGGCTTGTCAAACCCTAAGGGGTTCAAGAGCTTCATTTCTAAAAAAGTATTTTTATATTTATAGAGGTGAAATGAGGGCAAAATAGTCATTTTGCCCAAAATGGCCAAAAATGGCTTGACCACCAAAGCTGGAAAATGACACTGTCAATTTCGCGTTGATTGGACGTCGATGGTGCGTCAATGATGTGGCGACTCGGCGTCGATGGCGCGTCGATGCATGCATCGATTGATGGTTGTGCTACGCAGGTCCGAGTTGTGTTTTCATCAAATCGAACCGGTTGTGATCCTCGGGATTGTTCTTAGGCTTGATCGACTACCATAAAACAAGGAAACATAAAATAACATAAAAATCTATAAAAAGCAAAAGAGAAATACAAAAAACACTAAAAAGACGACAAACACTACGAAAACGCAAAATAAAGAAAAAAGAGATAAAATCCGACTAAAATCCGACTAAAGCACACACAACAAGACACAAAAAGACATGGGAATTACAAACTAATATTTATAAATCAGCCACCGGCCGGGAGGTTTCGTCCCTCCAATAATGGTTTTCAAGATTATTTTAAAAAATAATGGTGGTTTTAAAATGTTATAAATTGTTGGTGATGGTGGGTTTTAAATACCATGGTGATCGGTATGTGGATGTTGTGTTTAACATATATGTTATTTTGTAGATATTGTTTACATGATGTGATTTCTTGGTTCATGTATACGTCTATGATGATGTGGTTTACGGCGCCGGCCGGGGAGGTTTCATTCCACGAACAATGGGATTTAAAATAATCTCGATCCACAATATAATATTTATATATACACTCAAACGATATACCTTAAACTCGTTGGGGATGTAGTATCATGTAGAGAATTTGATACTAAATTCTGAATTGTCCAATTATTTGGACAGTTTGAGAGCGTGATTGTAATATGGCTTATCTTATCTATATGTTTGTTTGTTTTTTCCGAATATAAAATTTTTTGTTCAGTAGCTCTCTTTTGTCCTCGGGTGCACTGCAATATATGTGTACTTAGTGAACTAAAGGGAGATGCTGCCAAAACTCTTAGTAAAAAAAATCATATACTAAGACGTTGTATTACTGGAAAATAACATTTTCAAATGGGATAGGGACCTTACCAAAAATTGAATCATTTTATAGACACCCTCATGCTGCCTATTTTTCAATAAATCAATATAAGAATCGTATAATATTAGGATGAGTTCCAATCGTAGTTGGATGTAAAAATAAATCGCCAATGGCTTTTTATCCTAATAATTCGTGTATGGAGTTGAGATATTTATTGAATTTTCTCAAGCACATTCCGCCCATAAGGACGGAGAGAGGCTGAAGTGTCCTTGTAATCATAGTAGATGTAGGAATCATCGGTTTCTCGATATCAATGATATTAAATACCACTTGTTTAGACACAGACTCGAGCCGAATTACTATATATGGATTTACCACGAAGAAATCCAACCTCCACCTCTGGATGCCATCACGAGTTTCACGCTGGAGGACCCTCTTACATCGTTTCCGAAGAATTATCAAACGCGTACGTGAATAAGGTTCAAGATGCAACTGGTCCTAGTTTTGACATGGTTGCCAATATGAAAGAGTCTCCGACTAGATGAATCACTCGTTAATAAAAAAAATTCCATAATGTTTGGTTGGAGAAAATGAAGCATCTTTTAGGATTTTCCATATTGGAGGACAAATCTAATTCACCACAATTAAGATGTTATGCACATATAGAAAAATGTGTTTGATAATGTTTTCAACACGGTGATAAATGTCAAAGGGAAGACCAAGGACACGTCAAAATTAAGGGAAGAGTTGAATGAGTATTTTAGTCTTTCGGAGCTGGTGCCAGACGGATAAGGAAAGTGTCCTAATACTTTTTATACACTTGATAAGCCATCGAAGGCTGCATTGTGTGATTGGGTTAAATCCCTTTGATTTCCATATGGGTATGCATCAAACTTGGGGCATTGTGTCAACAAGAAGGAATTACGTTTGATCGGTATGGAAAGTCATGATTGTCATGTATTCATGCAAATCTTGGTACCAATAACCTTTCGTGAATTGCTTCCTTCAAATGTGTGGAAGGCTCTAACCGAATTGAACTTGTTTTTCAAGGATTTCATATCAACATTCATGCACACCGAAGATATAAGTCATCTAGAACGTGACATTCTGACAATATTGTGTCAAATAGAACTGATCTTCCCTCCAAGTTTTTTTGACTCAATGGAGCATTTGCCCGTTCATCTTGCATATGAAGCGAGAATTGCTTGTCCAGTGCAGTATAGATGGATGTACCCATTCGAGAGGTATCTTCGCAAACTAAAGAGCAGTGTGAACAACAAGGCGAGTGATGAAGGGTTGATAGCACACGAATATCTGATTAAAGAGGCATCAACTTTTAGTTCGTACTATTTTGAAGATCACGTTTTAACTAAAAGAATATATTTGCCTAGAAATGACGATAGTCAGGATGGTGCAGATTGCGCTGATGAAATCCCCTTGGTCTTTAAAAAATATGGGGGGACGTTTGGTACAAAGGAAAAAGATTCCTAACTGAACCAGAATACAACACCGCAAGGATATACATGTTGCTAAATTGCAAAGAGGTCCAAGAATATGTTAGGTACGAATACTCTTTTCAATTTCTACTTTAAATGTATGTATGTGTGTATATATATATATATGTGTGTGTGTGTGTGTGTGTGTGTGTGTGTGTGTGTGTATGTGTATTAATCCTTTTTACTCAATTTTCTAACAAATGATGTAGTATTTACACGAAGAGCAATCAATGTCTCCAACAAATCATTACTGATGATAGACTCAACAAAAAGTTGGAAAATGAATTTTCCAATTAGTTTAAACATTACACAAGGCGTTTGATACGGGAGATGCATATCATTTAATTACCGTATGTATTTATCTAGTATATTTCCTAAATTAAAAATGATTCTTCAACATCATAAACTAGAGATCGTTCGAACAATGTGATCGACGTGAACATTAGGAGCCCAGCAGAGGGTCCATCACGATGTGTGAAAATGTATACTGGATTTAAGATAAATGGTTGTAGATTGCACACAATCGAGCATGGATCAAACAACTTGTCAACCGAATATGATTATTTCAATAGTCTCATAAGAATTGTGTAACTCGAATACACCGGGCAAATGGAGAAAAACACACTATTGTTCAAGTACGGATGGTTTGATCCAATCTTACAGGCACAAAAGTTCATCCACATTATAAGCTTGTCGATATCAATCATAAGCGTAAGTTCAATCAATACGAACCTTTCGTACATGCTGCCCAAGCTGTACAAGTATATTATTGTGCATGCCCATGTTTGAAACGAGACAAGTTGGACTGGTGGGAAACGTGTAAAATCAAGGCGATATCAAATGTTGAGTTTATCGAGCCTCTACCATAGAAATCATTCTAAGAGGAAGATGTAGATACACGCAATCCAATTCAACTGGATGATGTCAATTTCTTGTTGCACGACTCCAATGACAATGATGTGGATGAACTTGTTGATGAGGCAGAAGAAGAGTTACTCACCGATCAAGATACAGATCAAGACACAGACGAAGATGAGTTTCATGATAAATTCAATAGTGAAATTGTCGGTTCAGATGATTAGTTTGGTCAAAAAATATGTGAATTGTTCATATTGTAAAACGCTATTATTTTAACTAAATTATTTATGTTTTTATTTATTAAAATGGTTGATATATATACAGGTATTTTGTAAAATAGTTGTATTATATATATACTTTTATCAGATGCCGAGAGGTCGTGGATGCGGATCTAACATAGGTTGATCGTATATGGGATCGGCTAATCACTTAGTTGATTTTGATGACGATTATGTGGGAATTGGTACTGATCATTTAGCGCCAACCACCACCACACTGACACCGACACCGACACCATCCGATGCGGGTACATCCCGACAGGACTTGGGCCCACCACAAAGGCGATACCTTGTTTATATTGCCGAGAAGAAGTAAGTAAATTAATAATTTTAGAATTTTGATCATTGTTATTATTAAATTATATTTGTAACCACATATACAATTACAGGCTACATAGCAAGGAGGTCAGGCTGACCAACGTATTCCAGGAGATCATGGAGAAGGAGCTACATCCCGCTGGGTGGCAGTTTAAGGCAGTCTCCAATGAGACTTTTGCATTCTTGTGGGCATGTTTCAGGTAATTATTATTGTGTGTGCAAATTTATTAATCTTTATTGTAACTTTAGAATCATGTATCAATTGAATTGTAATTATTATTTTGTTTTGTAGTAGATTCTTTATTGTGACACAGACCTGTTTACTCCACAATCTAAATAAAAAGAATTTCTCCCCACGATGCAGGATAAGTATGGGCAGTGGCTGAGCGAGTATAAGCAGTATCGTCATGCTAATGTTGGACAACCACCGAGAGCCGTTGACGAGGGATTCTAGAGGTAAATGATTTTGTTATGTTTTCTTATTAAATGTAATTTTTTTATTAGTACAGATAATTTATATTTTATATATCACGTATTTCAACTAGGGCTTGGGATGTTGAGTGGGATAAGCCCGAGAACAGGAGGAGGTCCGATTAGTGTAGCAAGAACAGGAGGAGCGAGCCTGCTGGTCTAGGCATTGGGATGTCGAAGCGTAGGGGGGGTCTAGATCTACGGTCGATTATTCTTATGATATCATAAGTAATTTCAGATCATAATATATTATTTATTTATTTATTTATTTTCAATGTTAATTATATGATAATCTTATTTGGATACAGGATCGAGAGACGAGTGAGCCAGCCACTACGTACCAGGTTTTTGTACGTACGCACAAGAAGGACGACGACATGTGAATCGATACGAGATCAGTAATACTAATGTGAGTCTATTTATTATTTATCTTGTTCTTTGGTCTTAATGTAGAATTTACTAACGATTTTTATTTCAGGAGGAGTATGAGCGACGTATGGATGTGGCACATACGTCTTCACAGGATCTGGATAACGAGGTTGACCCTGACCTTGTTCATCTCGACGTCGTCGGGTTGGGTAAGGGCTGACATTACAGCACCATCTTGTTTGGGAAGTTGGTGGCTACTATGAAGAGTTTCAGAGCTAGCTGTTCTTCCTTCTCGTCCTCCCAGCAGGATAGAACTCAGGTGAGGGAGCTCCAAGTGCAGAGGGAGGAGTTAGAGGCCACGAGGCGAGCTCAACAGGCGATGGAGCAGCGATACAACGAGTCTAAGTTACTACGTTAGCACCAACTATTTCAGGCGCAGATGAACGCCTAGATGGCTGAGCTGTTAGCTTGTTTATAGTAGTACCCCCCGTCGGCCTCCCCCATCATAGGACTATCGAATATTTTTATAAACTTTTTTACTAAACACTTTTGTTGAACAAACTTAATAATTGTAAATTCTCAGATATTTATATAATAATTGGTTTATTTATTTGTTTATTTATTAAGGACTTTTTTTAATATTTGGGGTATTTTAATAAGTAAACAGGAATTAAAGTTAATAATTAAAATAATAAAAAAGGGAAAAAAAGAGGAGAATATTCCCCTCGAAAAAAAAAGCGAGGGCAAGCCCCCCTCGGAAAAACAGAGGGCCATAATTCTCTTGGTTGTTTCCTTTGTTTTTGAAAATATTATTTTTTAGTATTTTCCGAGGGGAAATATATTCCCTCAGTTTTTCCGAGGGGATAATTCCCCTCGGTTACTCCGAGGGCAAATCCCCCCTCGGTTTCTCCGAGGGCAAATATATTCAGGCCCACGTATATTACCGAAGAAAGAAACAGTTTCATCCCAAAATTTGTACCGAGAGAACCAGCACCTTTCCCTGAGGATTTCCCGACCAGCTTCAACAAAAACACGTTAGAATGGACCACCGGGGGTTTTCCGGTGGAAACCTCTTCGATAATTAAGTCAGTAAAGCGTTTTGTAACGCCCCGATTTCACTTTAGTTTAAAAATAATTTATATTTTTAAAATAATTAAATATCTAAATCTTGGCGTCACAATAAATGTCAATTTTTCGTAATTTTAATATAAAAGATCAAAAGAAAATAGAAAATTTTCTTTAGGTTCAAAATTACGCAGCGGAAAATAACATTCATAATATAAATATCTAAAACTCCACCAATGGAAAATAATTTAAAAACACGCATTTATGTCTAATTCGACTTGTAATCAAAACAATTAAATAATTTAAGAACATAAATTCAGTGTCAATGTTTTATTCATTTCCTCGTCTCCCATTCACTCGATATCGTCGTTTGTACCTGAAAAAAATATCGTTGATTTGGGATGAGCTCAACGTACTCAATAGTTACACCGACATTTCCATGCAAAATCATACAACTCAAATATAGCACAATTAACCATAGAATTCGCAAATTTTAACGTCGAAAAACAGTTGACTGCAGCTAAAACGCGGCGAGTTTCCTCGATGACACTTTAGGTCATAGGCACATAAGGCCCCTGGTTTTAATCAATAGGTATAGCACGCCGGGATGAACCCGATGACAACTTTTGGTCACAGACAACTTTAGGTCTACGTCTATATTAGATTTTATAAACATCGAACTTCATGATACACATAGCACGTAGATTTAAGCATGTAAAATTGAACATAGATAAGTCGGTGGTCCCTACCTCATAAATATGTCGTGGAAAGTCGAGTGATATGCACGTAGTTGAAATCCTAAGTCCCCTTAATGCTCGTCACCTAATAAATTAGAAAATGCATTTAATTAGTATTTTCATATTTAATATTCATACTAATAATAATAATAATACTAATAATTGAAAAGATAATAATAATAATAATAATAATATAATAATAATAATAATAGTAGTATTAATGATAATAATAAATATAATAATAATAATAATAATAATAATATAATATAAATAATAATAATAATAATAAAATTGGACTGAAAGTATTTTATAAAATGTGTTTTGGGGCTGGATTGGGGTTATTGGTAATTTGGGTGTTCAATTGAAAAGATGGCTAAAGGCTGGGGGGTCAATTGGAATTTCTGAAAAGGCTGGATTAAAAGGGGACCCTTTCCTCCTCAAACCCGTCTCTTTTTTCTTCTTTCTTTCCCCAAATCGAAAATCGGCCAGCACACTTCTCCCCCTTCTCGGCCAACGCGACGGGCGAAGCAGGCAAGGCGGCGGCTCCGGCGTCGCTCTCCCTCTCTCTGCGCCCGAGCGAATTTTAACTCGGGGTCTTGGTAGGGTGGGGCGACGGGCACCGGCGGTTGAAGATTGGGGGTGGCGACTATCGGCAACGGGCGGACGGCGGGACACAGTGGTGACGGGACTCGCCCGCGATTCGATGACGGCGGCGCCTGACCACAGCTGGGGCGGAGGTGGTGACTGAAACCTCGGGGCTGAGATATGGCGTGGGTCGTGGGTTTGGGTTTTGTGTCGGGTTCGGGCCGTGAACCGGGGCGCGCCTGGTGTTGTGTTGAACGGGTGGCCGTGGCTGCAAGGCGGCGTTGAGGTTTGGCGTTGGAGGATGTTGGGTGGCAGGCGTGGGGGTTGTGGGCTGTCGACGGGCGGCGTTTAGGGTTGCGGGCATGTGGGTTTCGGGTCGATTTTGCCGTGGTGATGTTGGTTGTCGAGTCTGATTGTGGTGGTGGTGTGATCCGTGTGGTTCAGCATGGGGCTGCCGGGTTGTTTTCGGGTGGCGATTTGGATGGTTTGCCGTGGGGTTTGGGTTGGTTTTGGGCCGCGGCTGGAGAACGGCGGTCTCCGGCTCAAGAAGGCGACTGGTCGTGGTGGGTTCGGACGTTGTTTTGGTTGGTTCGGGCCTGGAAGGCAGCACGACGATGAGTTGCAGTTCGTTTCGGGCCACGACTTGGAAACGGTGGTCGTGGTTTGTGGTCGTCGGGCTGGAAGGTTGGCTATGGCTGTTGTCTCGGCTGTGACTGGGCTGATTCTCGTAGATTGACGTGGCTGTGGTGGTATTGAAATCGTGGGCCGCTGGTGTGGCGCGATTCGCCGCAGCAAAGTCGGGCTGGATTTCGGGTCRGATTTGGGCGTTGTTGCTGAGGTGATGGGTTGGTTTTTGGACAGGGGTGGTAGGGAATCGGCTGGGAACGATCGGGTAGTTGACGGCGATGGATGATTGGGGTTTGTGGTTGGAGTCGGCAGCCGATTTGGTTACGACGGCTGCCGTAATATGGATTAAACTGTATGTTCTTGAAAACTTTTGAAACACAAGAATAACAAATTACCTCTTGCGGCTGCTTACAGACGGGAGTTGTAAAAGTTGAGGCTGATTAAGATTTTCTTTATAAACCAAGCTTAAGATTTAATTAAGGAAGGTTAGGGTGGAGTCTTGGAGGGTTTGAGCTTGTTCGTTGGGCTTTGTTTTTCAAGTCCGAAAATAAAACGATCCACTAGGCGACTTAAATTTTAAAATCGAATAATTTCGTAAACGACCTAACTGTATTTTAATTGATTAAAATAACTATAATATAAATAACTTATAATAATTTTTGAAATCGAAATTATTTCATAGACGACTTAAGATTTAAAACTAAAATAATTACGTGAACGATCCAATAATATTTTAATTAGTAAAATAACTATAATATAACTAAATTATAATAATTTTCAGAAATCGAGGTTTATTTCATATATGACTAGGAAGTAATTTAAATAAATAGATTACTAAATAATTATAATAATTTATTAGAAGTTGATATAAAATTTTATTTCAAAACGAACTATAATTCGTTTAAATAAAATTTTTAGATTATATAAAACTAAAATAGGAATTTGTTTATGGCGACGAGCTCGGGACTAGAATTATATTTTTATTGCATGATGATAATTAAATAAATAAATAAAAATGCATTGGATGTATGGATGTTACACGTTTAGATCGGAATAAGTAAAATAAATGGAAGAATGCTGGGAAAATCATACCTCCTCTAGCCCTAAAGCTGGAGTATATATAATTATTCATCACGTGGGATCTTTCTGAGATTCCGAAAACGAAACCCGCGAATCTTGGGCTGTTATTCAGACTGATCTGACCAGGAAGCTTCTGCCATGGGCAAGACAGCTCTGGCTTTACGTTTCTCCAATTCCTGATCTGCTCTCCTTGAAACCTTATCGAAGGTTAAGGTTTCAGATCAGGTCAGGGCAATATCCCTCAGGACTGTGGGCTTGTTCTCCGCGTTGGTCCCTCTCTCCTTCCTGAGCTGAGCAAGATGGATCTCTCTCTTGAGCCACAAAGATCAGGATCAATCTTTCAAAGCCTTAAGCCTGACTTATCTCTTTCTCCCGAACTGGTGCAGAATAACAACTCAGGTCATCCCAACCAGAGCTATTCCTGCATAATTGTCCCGATCAGGCATATTTAGGTCGCACCAATCCAGTCCCCCCTCCTAAGTGGTTGGGATGAACCGTGAAAACTAGGGTTCCACTCCAGGTGGTTGAGATTTTCAACACGTTTTCCCAAATTCCTTGTTGTCATGCACGGATCCCACTGAATCCGCTTCTCAAATCAGGTCATATCTTTAAGGATGATCTGTAACGTCTGATTTCCCACTCTCAAAGGTTGGGATCCCCAACATGACTTTTCAGGTACGGTACCACTGACTTGCATAAAATGCACGAATCCCATCAAACCCCTTTTCAATAATCATTTTTGAAATTTACTCCTTTTCTCCTCTTTCGCGGTTTACTTTTCACTTTCACTCTTCTTCACCAAGTGTTTGTTTCTCTCTCCAAGAATTCTAATATTTTCCTTCTCCGGCGAAGACCTTCTTATCTTTAAGAACAAGGTCCTCTTTCGTTCCTTTTTTTTTCACAAATTTCTATTATGTTTGCTCCTGCATCATCGGTCCCCTCCCCTTCCTTCAACCTATCATCTTCTTCGACGTATTTGGTCGCCACATCTGGTGACCGTCAGCCTCCACCCCCTCCCGATAGTGGTGCTGATAATATATCCTCGACTGTCAGCGATCGTACCCTTTGAGAAATACGGTCGAGATTTCCAATTTCAGATGACTTTTCCATTACAAACCCTGCATCCAACGAAAGGGCCTCCCAACCTCCCCAAAATCATTTAACTTTCTTCATCGACCAATTGCAGGCGGGATTGAGACTCGGTCCATCCGTTTATCCATTCCCTTTCTCGGATGTATCGAATTCTGGTACACCAGTTTGTACCTAATGCCTTCAGAATCATGATAAGGTTCCATTTGGCGGCCCATTTTTCTGGAATTACGCCTACCACTCAGGTATTTTTCTCCTTTTTCCTGGCGAAAAGCTCATCTTCCGACTTTTTCTATCTGGCAGCTCGGGTCGGCGTCCAATTCTTAACCGAATAACCCTCCTCCAACAAAGCTTGGCGCAAGAAATTTGTCTTCATCCTCTGCTCGGGATATTGGGGCATTTCTCTCGTGAACATTAACACACTCTCCCCCGCCCAATCCTCGTTATCCAAAGCTGACAGACCTGCCCATCTAGAAAAGACCATGCATGCCCTAAACCAGCATGTTTTCTATATGGCTAAGCTTCTTTCTCCCAAATTTCTGAGCTTCTTCAATTCCCAACAAGGGAACGGCCCACTGCCTGACGAGATTGGTATATTTATGAAACCAAGAAAACCCCATCCCTTGTTTTAACATTTACCAGATCTGGTAGTTTGCTTTGTCATTATTATGTATTATTATTTGTTTGACCGATTCGTTCCCCCCCTACAACTACGATGATGCAAAAGAAGATAGTTTCCCTTCTTCAGGAAGCTACTCCTAGCACTGGAAAAAGCCCCCTCAGCGAATCATCTAGAGCTACTATTTCTGGAGAGCCTACATCCCCTCCAAGACATGGGGTGGCAATCGAGCCCGCAACGTCTGCTCGACCGGAAAGAGCTGCACCTCCGGAAAGGGTGGCCGCCCGAACAGTGGAACTAGCATCTCATTCTGAGTCTGAGGAAGCGCCAGGGCTGGTTAACCAGAAACAGGCCTGATCTGGCAACGAAGCTGCTCCGACAGGGACCAGGATATCCACGCCCAACCAGAGATTTTTCCTGGGTTCATTTGTCCTGGAATGTTCGGGGGCCATAGCTGCCAGTTTGTTAAGGGCCACTGCCCTCCTCTGATAGGCGAGTCTTGGACAAGATGACAAGTTTAGAGCTGATCGAGTCTTATTATCTTGATGAGGCCAGTGTTAGCCTAACCCGTTTCCCTCTTATTATCTTGTATCCTCCCTCTTCTTTTCCTTATTATTATTTTTATCTCTTCTTTTTTTCTAGGCTTAAGTCAAGAGGGCTGTTCTGATAGCCCGAGCTGAAGGCTCCATGATGAATGCTAACCTGGCCAAAGAGCATGCGGCTATGAAGGAGAGAGAGCAGAGACTATTGGCCCATTTGTAGGAGTGGAATGCTGAGTTGAAGGAGGCTCAGACAGATTTGAAGAAGGATCAAGCTGAATTGCAGGTAGTTTTTGGGCTTTTATACCCAATTCGTAAGCACGTTGCTTACGAACTAAATTTAATTTGCTATGTTCCTTTTATTTATTCTGCTTTTTTTATTGTTACTTTTTAGTATTACTTCCGGTGTTATTAACACCAGACTTAACATCGATTTACTGTTACTTATTTCAATATCCATAGACCTACAAACTTACAATTGACATCTAGAGCAGGTTACTTGACGTATTAAGTATACTGATCCTTATTTTGTAGGACTCTATGGATACTCAAGGAAATCCGCGACCTTCGATCCTTACTACGAGAACTATTCTCTCTGGAAACAAAGGATGAGATGGCACATCAAGAACATTGATGAACGAGAGTGGAGAACCATACTGGTTGGATGCAAAAATCCACGCGTTATTTATGATGGTGGTGATACCATCATCAAGAGGGAAGAAGAGTGACGACTCATGAACTAGCCTTGTCAAATTGGAACTCCAAGACTATCAACACTCTTTGTGGCTATGTTGATTCAAGCTACTATAAGGTGATCAAAAAGTGCGAGTAGGCAAAAGATGTACGAAATGCGTTGCAGAGGGTGTGTGAAGGAACTCAAAGTGTCAAGAAATCGAGACTGAGAATGCTGACTTCTACCTTTTAGTCAATGAGGATGGACGAGAAAGTGTCCATCATGGACTATGCTATGAGACTCTCAGATATTTCTAATGAGTGTAAATAACTTGGTGAAGGAGTGACTAACTCACGTCTTGTGGGAAAGTTTATAAGATTAATCTCTAAGAAATTTAGCATCAAAGTGGTAACTATTGAAGAATCAAAGGATACAGATGATTTAGACTTCAATACATTAGTAGGCTCTCTCAAAACATTTGAGATGGAACATCTTGGTTCCAACTCAAAAGATAAATATGTTGCTCTAACTTTCGATGTAAACTCTGACGATGATGAAGATATTGATTGGAGAGAGATAATAGAGAAGATTGATGCTACCACACTTGGAGCAGAAGAAGTTTCTCTTATGTCTCAACGATTTAACAAGTACTTGAAGAGGAAAATAATATTGGAGGATCGTATTCAAAATTAAAGACAGAGACGCCAACACCAAAATCATCAGGGCGTACACTTGCCAAATTTCAGACTTCCTCTTCGGAATTCAAGACCTCTAGTTCCCCAAAGCCTCTTAATGAAGTTCAATGTCATGAGTGTAAAGGTTGGGGACATTATAGATGAATGTGCATATACTCTGAGGAAGAAGAACTTGATTGCAAAAGAGTTCAATGAAGAGGACAGTGATTCTGACACTTCTAATATGGTTCCAGCATTGTTTGCTAACATTTTGTGGGATGACGACATTCGTGTTGGTAACACCAAAACCAACACCTGGTGTTTGAATGCAGAAGTTGAGGAAACACTTGATAGTTATGAGAAGCTTAGAATTGAGTATGAAGAATTATTTGCCAACTGTGGTAATCAATTACTTAAAATCAAGTCTCTTATGATCAAGGTGAACAAACTGACTCAAGAAAGGGATGATCAACTGAATATTATTGTTCGTTTGGAGTCAACACTCAGTATAAAAGATGCTGAGCTAGATCAAGTGAGGACTGATTTGAAGAAAACCCAAGAAACCCTCACAAACCTCAACAAGGGTAAGGCTAAGCTTGACGAGATTCTGGAATTTAGTATCCCATATTCATCGAAACACGGAATTGGATACACATCTGATCAACAAAAGCCATAATCAAGAAAAATATTGGAGACAACCAAACACCACAAAAATAGAAGAAGACAATACGCGTGTCATCACTGTGGTGAAAGAGGTCACATTCGACCGTTCTGCTGGAAGATTGTTGGCGAACAAAATCAGTTTACAAGGTCGAAGTTGACTGCTGAGTTTCGTTATGATTTTCGTGTTCCTAACACAAAAAATGAGACCAGAAAATAGGTGTAGGTCAAAAAGAACAAGATCAAATGCAATATGATCTATTCATCTCTAAAATCCCACATTTTGGGAGCTTGGTACTTTGACAGCGGATGCTCTAAACATATGACCGGGTCAGAAGATCTTCTCTCAAATATTGTCAAGTTTCAAGGAGGAAAAGTGAAGTATGGTGGAGGTGCAAACGGCCAAATCATTGGACAAGGAACCCTTCATGTTCCTGGTATTGCAAAGCTTGAAAATGTATTGCTTGTTGAAGGCTTAACTGCAAACTTGATAAGTATTATCCAACTATGCGATGAAAGATTCAGTGTCAAGTTCACTCATGAAAAGTGAAAAGTTTATGACGAGGGCAATGCATGTATTCTTACTGGTCAGAGGGCTTCAGACAATTACTACCAAATCAATGATGATGTGTTCTACAAACTATATCAATTGGGTGATGTCAAGGTGTGGCATCAAAAGCTTAGGTATGTCAATTACAAGATGTTGAAGAAATTGGTCAAGAAGAATGTTGTGAATGGTCTACCTAAGCTCAATGCTAAACTCACTCCAGTTTGAGAGGCATGTCAGAAAGGGAAGCAGGTCAGGGTGTCACATCCAAATGTGTAGAGTATCACTACATCAAACTGTTTCGAACTTCTTTATATGGGTCTTATGGGTCAACTTGAAGTAGAAAGCCATGGTGGTAAGAGGTATGTGATTAACATGAATTTTTCTTGATTTTTGTTAGTGATTTAGTTAGTTTTTGTTATTAGTTTTGGTATAAGTTTGATAGATTTAGCATATTTTTGATTTCTCGTATCTCTAGTATATTTTACCGTGTTTTGTTCATTATTGATGCAATTAGGTGATTATTCTCTATTTTTCCCCATACAACTAAGTAATTGAAGGAGCTCAACATTGAATAGATGAAGATTGAAAACTGTGCAAGAACCGAGAGACAAAAACGAGTGATTCAGAAAAGGAGTAGCAATTTTACCCACTTAACGGTAGGGTTAGCGGTAGCTCCAACCAATAAGGCTACCGCTAAACCCTAGCAGCCACTATACTGCTATCTGAATCGCTAAAGAACGACAGAGAGACTCAAAGAGGAGTTAACGACAGGCTTAATGGTTGCCTGACCGTAAGCACAACCGTTAGGAGGCCGCAGAAGGATGTTAACAGCAGGCTTAATGGTAGCTCAACCATTAGGAACAGATAGAGACTTTCAATAAGAGGTTAACGGTAGCGTTAGCGGTAACCCTTACCGCTAAGCTAACCGTTAACGAGCCCAGATCGGAAATTAACAAGGAAACTTATGCTCCAAGTTTAGGAAACCTATATATACCCTTCTATAATTCGTTTAGGGTATGGCTTAACACCTTCCTAGGGTCCCGAGACACAGATAGAGCCCTTTACGTAGATAGAAGATCGAGATTGAAGATTCAAGATTATAAGTGCTAAAACTCCTTCCTTCGTTCGTGAATCATTTCTTGATCGAGATAGTCATTCTTTCTCCGGAAAAGCTGGAGATTTACTGCTTTTTCTAGATCTAATAAGTACTCTAAACCTTTTTAATTGCTTTCTAGATTAATTCTCCATTAATTTACACTTTTAGATAATTTGTTCTTTATTACAGATCTTGAACTTTTGATGCTTGACACTTTGGATTTCTTGAATAGTATAATTCGTAATCTTTCGACTTTTGATTTCGTTTCTTTCATTTATGCTTGATAATCTTAGAAATAAGTTTGGTTCTTTAATCATTAATTTCTCTTTAATTTTCAAAACCCTAGTTCATAGTTCTTAGGTAATTAAGCTTTTAAATTCTAGTTGGTTAATTAGTTGAAGTTAATTCTATTTAAGTTAATTAGTTTTAAATAATTGCTATTGCTTTTCAATTTTTAGTTATAAAATCAAAAACAAACAAACACCCCAATTATACATGCTCGTGTGTGCCTTTGTGATAAAACAAACATTGAAAACTACAATTGGTTGTTCCTTGAGAATCGAATCGGTTTGAACTTAACAACCTACAAGCAAACTCATACTCTTGCGAGCGTACTTTAAACGTTTGACAAATATATTTATAAAAGTAGGTACGAAAATTCTGAATCAAAATTTTGGCGCCATTTCCGGGGAACAAAAGCAAAGGTTTTTAAGATGTTTGTTCGTATTACTTTTTGTTTATCCTTCTATTTGTATAATTTAACTAGGTCAGGTTTTTGCCATTTAGTACGTTTGATCTGTTGTTGAGTGCATGCAGGGTAGACGATCACTTTGACCAGAGCTTGCAACATTAATTGACAACATTCATCGTTCCAACCCAGTAGGACCCACGCCTATTTCTATTCCTGCAAGTGATTCTTCCATCACAACTAATTTTGTGCGCGACAAAATTCCTGAAACAATGTCAAGAAGAGCGAATCCGCTCATAACGAGAATGCCAGTGATGAACCACCCAGACCTCCCCTACGTCACAATAGGGGAGAATACGGTAGTGAGCCAATTCATTTGAGAGGTCCAGTACAGCCCAGAGCTTATTGGGATGACCTCCAACGGAATATGGAGAACAAATATGAAGATAGGGAGGGAGCGCAAGATGACTAGCGTAACGAACGTGCTGACAATTACGAAAGAAATGGACGCGTGGATAGATGCTAGAAGACCAAATAACCGTTACAATTTTGATGAGAGGAATGTGCACGAAGATTATTATGCGACACCAAATGACAGAGATAGAGATCCGAGAGGCGCAAAAGAGCCTCGACAGCGCGATTTGGCATGCCCACATGTTGGCCCTTATAGTTCTGCTATCATATTGGGACGGACTTCCAGAGACTTAGAGTTAAAACTGCACCACATTAACCAGCTTCCGACGTTTCATGGTCATGCTCATGAAGACCCGTTGGCGTTTATACGAGAGTTTTATGAAAAAGTTAGTAGAATTTCGGCCATGGGACTTCATCGTGATGAGTTACAAATGATATATTTCCCAAGCACTCCGAAGGACAAAGCTAAATCTTGGCATCTCTCTCTAGAGCCGAGATCACTGACAGAATGGGATATTATTTATGATAAATTTCTAAACCAGTACTATTCAGCCCAGATGATGGGGCAACTAAGGAGGCAAATCACGAATTTTAATCATCAAGATAGGGAGCTATTCCACGAGGCATGGGAGCGCTATAAAGTACTGTTGCAAGTGTGCCTACATCATAACAACACCCCTGGTATGTTTAATCATTTTTTCTATGAAGGGTTGTCTCCAATAAACAAAACTCAAGTTGAGACGGCATCCGGAGGAGATTTTGGAGAGTTGACTGCTACAGACACCAAGAGGGTATTAGAAAAGATGATTGAAAAATACAGACAAATGAATTCTCGTCCCCATAAAGTAAAAGTAAATGAATTCTCTGTATGTAACGCCCCAATTTAGGTTTGTATTTTAAATAATAATTGAAGGAATCTTGGCATCACAAATAAATGTCGAATTTCATAACAATAACATAATAAAATTCATGATTTCAAAATGATCAAGTTTACGCAGCGGAATATTTAAAACAATAACAATCAAATTGCTATCAGTGGAAAACGATAGCTAGAGTACGATTTAAATCTAATTCCACATTCTTTTGAAAACATACTAAACAAAACGGATAAATATCGTTTTCCCATTCACTCGATATTCTCGTTTGTACCTGAAAGAAAAATATCGTTGATTTGGGATGAGTTCAACGTACTCAGTAGTTACACCAACATACCTCATGCAAAATTATACAAACTCAGAAATAGCACAATTAACCATAGAATTCGTAATTTTACTTTGGAAGACAGTTGACTGCAGCTAAAATGCGTCGGGTTTCCCCTATAACCCTTTTCCCCGGTCATAGGCTTCCCCGATGACCCTTTTCCCCGGTCATAGGCACTTAAGGCCCCTGGTTTTAATCATTGGATATAGCACGCTGGGATAAACCCAATGACCCTTTTCCCCGGTCACGGACAACTTTTGCGGTCCACGGCTATATTATTTTATAAACATAGAATTTCATGATTACACATTGCACATAGATTTGAGCACATAGAATTTAACATAAGACAGGTCGGTGGTCCCTACCTCAAAATAAAGTCGTGAAATAAATCGATTGAATGCACGTGGTTGATTCCTATGTCCCGATTTCCTCGTCACCTAATCATTTGAAAAATATACTTAATTAGTATATATATAATTAAATAATTTTTAAAATATTAATATATAATCTATTTATTTATTTATTTAAAATACATAATATAATATTAAAATAATAATAATGGATTAAATTGAGATTTTGGATCAATTGGGGGTTTAATTGGGGTTTTTAATAGATCGGAGGGCTGAATTCGAAGGCTAATGGTAATTTGGGGGTTCAATTGAAAAGGTGGCAAAAGGCTGGGGGTCAAATTGTAATTTCTGGAAAAGCTTGGATTATAAATGGATTTTCAGCCCTGATCTCCATCAAGCCCGTCTGCCCCTTTTTCAATTCTTTCTTTCTTTCTTTTTTTTTCCTTCTTTCGTTTCTCCAAACCAGAAATTGTCGCAGCTACGGCAATCGGTGGTCGTCAAGGCAAGAACCTCCGGCGATGATGTGAGGTGGCTCGGCGGAAGGAAAATGGCGACGTAACAGCCGACCACTCGACGACCGGCGACAGAAAATGGCGAAGAAGGGCGGTGGTTTAAGGCTGGGTTTGTCGGAGGAAGGCGCTGGGGCGGCGATTTGGGTTGGAGGGTGCTGGATCGGCGGTGAGTGCGTGGTGGGTGTGGTGGTTTTGCCGACGGTTGTGGTGGTGATGGCAAGGCGGCGGTGGACTTTCGACGGGTGAGGCGTTCGGCAGGTGGGCTTGCCGGCGACTTTGGTGAGGATGGTTTGGACGGTGGTGTTGGGTGGTTCTCGTCTCGGCGATGCAGAGGCAGCGGCTGGAGAACGGCGGTCTCCGGCTCCATGGGTCGCTGGCGGCAGCGGCTTTCCTTAGTCGGTGGCCGAAAAAATGATAGTTGGTTTGGGGTTTGGTGGTGGTTTGGCTTCGGGTTTGTGGCGGTGGTTTGTCGGCAGGTGGCCGTGGTGGAAAGTTTGGCCGGAAAACTTTGTGGCTGTCTGGGTTTAGACAGTCCGATGGTGCTCGGGCTTGGTGGTGACTGGGAGTTGGCGGTCGGAAAAGACTCGTAGCTGGTGGTGGTGTTGGGGGCTTGTTAGGTGGTTCCGGATTTTGGGAAAAAGGCAGCCATGGCGGCTATAGGTRCACCGGCGGCTGAAAGTGGGTGGTTGGGTTACAAGTTGTTTGTTTTGGAGTGGTTCCGTTTTTAATTTGGTAAGCTGTAGGATATGAATTTAAAAAGATACAATCCTTTACCTGTTTTCCTTGAGATTTTGTTTCATTCAACTTTTGTTGCTGCTTGTTGTATGTAGAAAATTTGAATAAAAGTTGGTAGGTTTTGATATTGATTTTGTGAAGGAAGTAGAGTTGTGGCCGAAAAGTTAAAAATGTGGGTTTAGCTCAGTTGTTTGTGGCTGTAGAAACATGAAATGTGGGGATTGGGTGGTGCTTTGGATTTTCATTTATATACCCTTATTTTAGGAAGGTTTAGGGTTAGGTTTTGATGGGCTTGGGCTAGTTATTGGACTTAGTTTGAAATTCGAAAATGAAACAGTCCAACAAATGACCCAATAGTTAAATTGAATAAATTTTGTAAACGACCCAATAGTAATTTAAATAAATAATCAAATAACTAAAATACTAAATAATTATAATAATTTTTATAAGTCGATAATTATAATTTATTTGATAACCGAGCTATTAATTCGATTAAATAGAATTCGTAAATTATTTGAAACCAATAATAGAAAATTGTTTACGGTGACGAGCTTGGGACTAAAATTATATTTTTAATGCACAATGATAAATAAAAATATGAAAATGTGGATTTGATGCGTGGGTGTTACACTGTAACGCCAAAATAATAAGGCAAGAGAGTCGAGGAATTGACCAAAGAGATGGCCGCCATGAATGCCGAATTAGAAAGCATAACTTTTTAGAGCAAAACCATTGAAGTCTGTGCTCAATGTGGAGCACTAGGGCATTTGGCAAATATGTGTACGGTGACGTTCGATGAAGGGCAACATGAGGAAGTTAACGCCGTTCAGAACTACCTGAACCAACCACCTAATCCCGGGTAAAAATATATAAAGAATTATAATCCTTATTCAAACACATACAATCCAGGGTGGCGTGATCACCCAAATCTCAAGTACGATCCTGGGAACCCAAATCATGTGTCGGCTCCTCCGCAAACTGATCCACAGTACCTGCCCGCACCACCACAAAGCAAATTTCTGACGAAAGGGCAAGCACCTACTCCCGTGAAACCGGACAATCAATTGTTGGTGTGGCAGCAAAATCAAGTAGCTGAGACCATTCACAATTGAGACGAACTTGCGCAATAGGCTATGCAGATAAATGTCCTGAATGTGAACCTAGATGATCTTTCCAAGACTGTACAATAAAACCAGAAGAGCATTCAGAATCTGGAAGTGATGGTGGGTCAAATAGCAGCTTCCGTAGCAAAATTATCGAATGAGAAAGGCAAACTCCCGAGTCAATTAGTGCAGGCCTTTACTGTTCATGTTCTTCGAAGGGGAAAGAAGATTGATAATAGCGTAGTCGAGCAAGATGAGAAAGAAGAAGAGGTGGCCCAAATTCGAACGCCGGTTCCACCTAAAGAAGATGAACCTAAAACAGTGGATAAGATGCACAAGTCACCAAATAGATATGTTCCAGGATCCATTAAAGGGACAATTCCGAACCAAGTCCCTACTCCAATGAAAATTTATGATCCCGGTCAATCCTCAAAATCGCAGCCAGTGCCGAAAATGACCCTGACTACCGACTTTGTTCCTTTTCCAAGTCGCCTACGTCCGACCAAAGCAAATAAAAAATTCATGGAGCTTTATAATTTGCTGAAGAATGTAAATATTAATCTTCCTCTTTTTGATTTGATCAAGATGATGCTAGCATATGTGATGTTTTTCAAAGAGCCTGCTTCAAAATATAGACGTTTGGCGGCGAACCAGCGCGTGGAGTTGACGAAGGAGGTTCGTGCAATTTGCAAGAAACTGTTGCCTCTAAAAGAAAAAGGTCCAGGGAGTTTTTATATCACTATTTCGCTCGGGAATGGGCAAACAGTGCGAGGGATGCTTGACCTTGGCGCCGGCATTAATTTGATGCCATATTCTCTCAATAGGCAATTTGATCTTGGGACGATGAAGCCAACCACAATGCGGCTCCAATTGGCCGGATCGATCAATCAGACAACCTTTGGGTATTGTTGAAGATGTCTTGGTGCAAGTTGGTAAACTTATGGTTCCAGTTAATTTTGTATCCTCGATGTTGGTGAGGTGTCGGACGGAAGCAAAGAACACACAATTTTATTAGGCTGGCCGTTTATGTCTACTTCCCATACATTGATCGATGTGGGGAGGATGACCTTGTCAGCTTTGGGCGAATCGGTGGCATTCTTACTTAATGATATCCATAATAATCCTTCTGCATTCGTGCGAGACGAGTGTTCATTTATTAATACGATTGTGTCATTCATCCATGAGCTTAAAGGGATTGCCATTTTAGACGAGTCACACGTCGAGGACGGCGAGGGATCTTTGAGTGGGGAGGAGGTACCTGAATTACTGGGAATTGATTTAGGAGAAATTGTAGATGAATTTGATGTTCAAATGTACGAGATTTCTAACGCACCTGAGCTCGATCCAAAAGTGGAGTTGAAACCACAACCAAGTCATTTAAAGTACATTTTCCTCAAGCCCAATAAAACAAAACTCGTCATCATATACTCAGCATTGACGAAAAATGAGGAAAGGGAGCTAATTCTGGCGTTGAGTAAGTATAAAGAAGCCATAGGATGGAGCATCAGCGACATCGAAGGGATTAGTCCCGTTACTTGCATGCACCGGATTGAGCTCGAACCTGATGCAAGGATGGTAAGAAATGGCCAAAGAAGATTGACTCCGACACTTTATGAGGTGGTCAAGAAATAGATTTTGAAGCTAATAGAAGAAGGGATTATTTTTCCTATCGTCGACAGCAAATGGGTGAGCCCAGTCCATGTGGTCCCGAAGAAAGGAGGTATCACCACTATCAAAAATGAAAAAGGCAATATAGTCCCGACGCGACTAACAACTGGGTGGCGCATGTGTATCGATTATAGAAAGCTAAACGTAGCCACAAGAAAAGATCACTTTCCCCTGCCGTTCATTGACCAACTTCTTGACAAACTTGTTGATGTTTTGCATGTAATTGTTGCATTTTTCCTTGTGTTTTTAATTAAGATTTTATGTTGATATTAGTAGTTTTTAATCGAGTTTAGTTAGGTTTTTCGTTTGTTTTCTCGTTTTATTGCTTTTCGTGTTTCTTGTTAATTTTATATTTTAATGGGTTAATTGGTTCAATTACTTTGAGGTTTGGTGTAATTCTTTGGTTTTGATATTTAAAATTCTCATTTAATAGGTGGCTTAAGGCTTTGAAATCAATCTAAGGCATGGAGATCAAAAATTCAAGCCTAGCCTAAATAGGTGCCAAGATGCTCCAAAATGGGCAAACTTACTGGAATGGTGGCCTAGCCTCGCATAGGATAGCCTATTCTCACGCCAACACCCTAGGCGCAAGAAAAAGGGCCTAAACTCGCGCCTGGCAGCACGCTTGCCTAGCCAACGCGCGCGCCTGCCGAAGCTGCTCGGCGTGTGCCGAGCAGCGCGTGCGCATCTTGACGAAGATGCCCGGTGCCTGCCGAGCACCCAGTGCACGCCTGCGCGTAGCGCGCGCAACTATCGCACGCTCCTGTCGACAGCGCCCGGCCAACTCCCGCACGCTTATACCTATTTCCGCGCCTAAATGCCTGCCTAGCTGACGCCCGCCCATCATCGCCTAAGCCTAGGCGCCCGCCCGCAAGCCCTGCCGCCCAGCGCCCAATGCGTCCGCCCAGCTGCGCCTAGGCTCGGCCATGGCCGAGCCACCTCGAGCCATGGTCGAGCCAACTCGAGCCATGGTCGAGCCAACTCGAGCCATATCGAGCCCAAAGGTGCCAAAAGGCTAGCCATGTGGCTAGTGTTGATGGTCGGTATTCCCCAAAGGAGGGTCTGAGTCGAACGAATTAAACTGACCAGGGAGAGTGGCTAAATGCCGAAGGTGCCGAGCAGGGTGACGCCGAGCAGGCGTTGGATGACCTGCGTCCTCTATCGAGTACCCGTGCCGAGCAGACGAGTGCCCGCACTGAGAATGCTGAACTAACCCGAGAACCACGTCCAGCAGAGTAGCGCTTACTCTACCCAGGCCGTGTCGACCTGGGAATTATCGAGCTGCCGAACACGGTTACTGGCCGAACAAATTTTTTCCCGGGGGACGCCAGACTCTAGGCACGACTCGCCGAGCACTCCCGCCTAGTGGTGCCGAGCAAAAATGCACTGAGCCTCCGAGCTCGATCATATGCCGATCAGAACTTTCCCCGGGACTCGCCAAGCGCTAGGCACGACTCGCCGAGCACTCCCACCTAGGGGTGCCGAGCAGAGACGCGCCGAGCCACCGAGCTCGGTTATCGCCGAATAGAATTTTACTTGGGGACTTGCCAGGCGCTAGGCACGACTCGCCGAGCACTCCCACCTAGGGGTGCCGAGCAGAGAAATGTTGGAGAGTTTTGGGCTCGGCCGAGGGGTGCACTATCTCAGTCAGTCCTTCAACTAGTCGATGATCTCAGCAAGCCGAGCTAAAATATTAGACTGACGACTTTGAGGCCATCCGAAGTGAAAAATGTCTGAGGTCGGCATTAAGTCGGTGGGAAATATCTGAGGACGGCATTGAGGCGGTGGACACGTGAGCAGAGATTATGGAAGACCAATAGGAGAGTGACATGTGTACAATTAGGGTTTCAATGGAAAACTATAAATAGCCTCTTCAAGAGAGAGAGAAAGGATCCCCCAATTTTTAGAGAGAGAAACATAGAGAGCTTTAGAGAGAGAAAGCTTGTATTTCAAGGTCAAGCAGCTATAAAAAGGGTCCGGCTAAGGCCGATTCGAACTGATTTTGAGGAATAAAAGTTAAGCACTTTTTCCCACTCGTTTCTGCTATCTGATTGCTGTTCTTCTTACTATTTTTGGCTTTGTATTGGTTGTGTTACTCTTAACATAAACAAAATGGCGCTAGAAAAGGTTTCTTGTGATCTGCAGTCCCACGTGCTAAGTCAGCTCTTCGATTTTTGTTTTCTATTTTCTGCCCAGTATTTTCATTTTTTGTGAGGAGCTGAACCTCAGCTCTTCGTTACATTTGAGTTTGGTAAAGAAAAAAGGTGAAATTTCTGTTCATCCTGCTCGTCAGAATGGACCATTCAGAAAGATCAAGGAGAAACCCTGGCAAGGAGCGCCAGGAGAGGACTGTGCAATTGGGGCCAAATGAGCTCGACCCGGAACATGTTAGGTCGTTCATTCAGCACCCTTCTTTTGCTAAAGAACTTGAGGAGATGATGAAGAAGGCAGCAAAGTCAATCTTGACACCTGAAGCTCTGGTCGGCAACCCCAAGAATCCTGATCTTCAGGAAGGACATTCTGAGTCAGATCCAGCTCGTGAGATAACGAAAAAAGCGGGAAAAAGAAGACTGGAGGAGGAAGCCGAGCTGAATGCTAAGAGCAGGCCCGAGAAGCGTCCCATCGCACGTCATCTCACATTCTCCTCCCCCTGGAACATTTTTGCACGGCTCGGAAAGCCAGCCAGCAAAGCACAGGAAGATCATCCTGAGAAACCGGCTAACAGCAAGAGTGTGGCCATGAGCATTCCGTGTAAACCAAACGAAGAGTCGGCCAAGCTAAAATATCTGAAACAGAGAATCTCCGAGCTGGAGGCCAAGCAAATCACTCCCCCACTTCGACCCGCGTACCTGATTTTGTGACCAGTTTTGACCAGCTCGGCATGTGACGACGAGTCCCCCTGTCTATCCAGATCCTCTCTGAACCACTAGAGGGAAAGCTGAAAATCCCCCCAATCGCTCTATACAAGGGGAGCAGCGATCCTGACTCTCATTTGAGTCACTACCAGAACTATATGGATATGCTCGGCGCATCCGACACATACAAGTGCCGAATGTTCTCCATGACGCTGGACGAAGCCCCGCTACGATGGTATCGAACGCTGTCGCGCCACTCTATCTGATCATGGCCTCAACTGAGATCCTCGTTCCGAGGACACTTCATGGTTTCTAAAGCCACTGTTGCACCTAAAAGAGCCATATCCACTATAGTACAACAACCAAACGAGTCACTCAAGAGCTACATTGCAAGGTTCACAAAGCAAGTTTCAGAGTCTCAGCCCTGCGGTGACGAAGCTCTACTCATTTTAGCTCAGAACGGGTTATCTGACAACTCATTCTTTAAATGGATCAATAACCAGCAAGACCCGCAGACCTTCCAGGAATTCCTCGCACTAGCTGCGTCACAAATAGCTGCCGAGCAGAACATGTCTACTCCAGTAATTTCCTTCCCACAACATCACAAGTCAGCCCATCAAGTTGAGGAAAATCCAAGCTCTCAAGTAATCATGTCCAAAAAACTCCTACAAGACAAACACACCGACCTCCTAGCAGAGTACAACGAGGTCTACTTAATGGTAGCTGCCACAATTTTTGAACGAATCAAGGACCTGGACATTCTTCCCCCAGCCCGACCGAACAAGAAAGACCCTTCTCTACTGGACAAAAAAAGGTTCTGCAGATACCATGGATCGATTGGGCACAACACTGAGGAATGCCATGATTTAGTTAGTGCCCTGATCAAGGTCTACGATGACCAAAATTTGCTACTCTTCTCTAAGAACAACCAAGCTCGGCAAGAAAGGAGAGGAAATAACCAGCCACCCCCACCCCCACCAATGGAGCCGGAGGACCAAGAGAGATCTTGACCTTCATTAATACGAGCCGAGCTGAGGAAGAAATTTCGAATAGAAAGAGGAAAATCCTGATCAGAGACGCTAGGAACTCGATTCAAAAAACAAAAGTCATGAGATCTGACGTCTTCCATTTTGATGACCAGCCGGAGGAAGAGGATAAGCTGGAGTCATCCTTTACTTTTTATGACTCAGATGAAGCCCCGCTGGACCATCCCCACTCGGATGCCCTCGTCATCACCGTGCCCATCCTGGGAATCCGAACTCATCGAGTCCTTGTAGACCCTGGCGCGTATGCAAGCATAATCTAACTGCCAGCCTTCTGAAGGATGAGAGTGCCAAAGGAATACATCCAGCCGTGTGAGGACAGGATCAGGGGGATCAGCGGCGGCTATGTGCAGACTCTTTTACAAGTAAGACTATCTGTGGAGTTCGGCACTAGAGAAGAGAAAAGGACCATCCTCACAACCTTCAAAGTGATTGATGTCCTGCGCGATTACAACACCCTCATTGGCAGGCCAACTCTTTACGACCTCAAAGGTGCGATGTCAGTCTATCACTACTCGGTCAAATTCCTGGGCATCTTAGGTGAATGACAGCACCGAAGAGATCAAGTAGCCGCTCGGGAATGCATCTGGTTGATCAGGCCAAAGCAAATCAACGTGGTCGAGCAGATGAAAACGAGTGAAGAACCGATTGAGAGAGCAAGCGAAGAGCTGGGAAACAAGGACGTGCTGAGCTCAGAAAAGGCTGCCGAACTCGTAGAAGGAAAAATGGAGAAAAGACCGTGCTCCGTTCAGGACACCATCAACGATACCGAGCTCGGCTAAACCAAACAGTGTGAGAAAAAAATGGGAAAGGAGCTCCCTGGGCATCAATGCCAAACAAAGAATGCTGAACTCAATATTTCCGAACAGAACAAAGAACTGGAAACACAAGTCAGAAAATCCTAGCTCAAGTTTGCCGAGCAGAAAGATGCCGACCTGAGCAGGGATAGAGGTCGGCGCCCAGGCAAAGAACCGATGTGGGAGTTCGAAGACAACATCTGCCGAGCTGAAAATGGGGGAGGATGAGTTGGATCCTCGAAAACTAAGCTTGAAAAGAAAGGTTGTCCATGCGGAGCCGGTTGAGGAGTTAGATTGGATATCAGTCGACGAGCTCGACCCAAACAAACAACTCTGGGTCGGCCATGATTTCAAGGAGCCCATCAGGTCTGAGTTGATAAGCTTTTTGAAAGAAAATCAAGACGTCTTCGCTTGGACACACGCTGATATGCAGAGCATCGACCCAGAGCAAGCTCGCCACAGACTTAACATCGACAAAAATGTCAGGTCGGTGATACAGAAGAGGAGGAAGCTCAGCCCGGACCGATACGAGGCACTGGAGCTAGAGGTCGTGAAGCTCCTTGACAATAAATTCATCCGCGAGGTCAGGTACCCGGTTTGGGTAGCTAACCCTGTTCTCGTCAAGAAGCAAACAGGCCAGTGGCGGCTATGTATTGATTTTTTAGATCTCAACAAGGCTTGCCCCTAGGACAGCTATCCGCTCCCTCACATTGACTACATGGTGGACGCAACAGCTGGACACGAGTTGATGAGCTTTATGGACGCCTACTCGGGGTACAATCAGATCCCGACGCACCCAGGATCAGGAGCACACATCATTCTACTCGGCGAGAGGTCTCTACTGCTACACCATGATGCCGTTTGGCCTGAAGAATGTTGGGGCTACCTATCAGCGCCTAGTTAATAAAATGTTTGCTAGTATGATAGGAAAGACTATGGAAGTCTATGTAGACGACATGCTCGTCAAATCCTTTTACTCAACTGACCACATCGATGACCTGAATAAAATGTTTTCATTTTTGCGTGTTTACCGAATGATGTTAAACCCAAAGAAATGCTCCTTTGGAGTTAGCTCAGGAAATTTTTTAGGCTATATGGTAATTCAAAGAGGCATTGAAGCCAACCCAGATAAAATCCGAGCTATAACTGAACTACAACCTCTTAGAAGCATAAAGCAAGTACAGAGCTTAACCGGCAAAATGGCCGCTCTGAATCATTTCATATCTAGATCCACAGACAAGTGCAAACCTTTCTTCGAAGCAATCAAGAAAAACAAGACTTTCAAATGAACTGAGGAATGCCAAGCATCTTTTGAAGAGCTGAAGAAATGCATGACAAGCGTGCCGACCTTACAAAAACCAGTAAAGGAAGAGCCGCTATACCTCTAAATAGCCGTCTCAACGGCGGCAGTCAGCTCGGCACTTGCCCAAACTGACAAGCACGGACAACACCCGGTGTATTATACGAGCCACGCCCTGTACGACGCCGAGCTGAGATACTCATCTATGGAAAAGCTAGTCTTCGCCCTCGTCACCTCCTCACGAAAGTTACGCCCATACTTCTTGGAGCACAGCATAGTTGTCCTGACAAGTTTTCCCTTAAAATAGATCATGCACCGCCCTGAAACTTCAGGAAGGATGATCAAATGGGCCGTCGAGCTCGGAAAATTTGACATAACATACGAACCAAGAACAGCCATTAAGGGACAAGCCCTGGCCGACTTCATATCTGAGTTCACTCCGGCGGTTGAACCGATTCCCGCAGACGCTGAACAATGGTACATGTACGTTGATGGGTCAACGACAACTGGACGAGCTGGAGCAGGAATCGTATTGGTTAGTCCTAAAAAGAAACCTTTCTGCTCATCCGTACTCTTCCAGTTCCCTCTGACTAATAATGAAGCCGAGTACGAAGCCCTCCTTGCTGGGCTGGAAGCAGCCGCCTCATTGGGGATCAGGAATCTAAAAATACAGAGTAACTCCCAATTAGTGGTGAACCAGATCAACGGAGAATATGAAACCAAGGAGCCCAGAATGACATTATATTTCGAACTCATAAAAGCACACCTAGCCGATTTCAAAGCCGAGGTCATCCATGTATTACGAAATGATAACGTCCCAGCAGATTCCTTAGCCAAGTTAGCATCAAGCCTTGGTGTAGAGGAGTTGGATACAGTGACAGTCAGCCACCATTCAACAACGGCACTCGCCACCGTCGCCGCTTACTCAGCTAGTCAAGCCGACCAGAATGAGGATGTTCAAAACAAAAGGGAGAGCTGGATGAAACCATTCCTACTTTACCTAAATGAAGGAATGCTCTCAGAAAACCGAGCTGAAGCGAGATCAATACGAACAAAGTCAGCTTGGTTCACCATTATAGATAGGTTGTTGTACAAGAGAGGGTATTCCGTTCCCTTACTCCACTGCTTGAGCGAACAGGATGCTGAATACGCGTTGAGAGAAGTACACGAGGGCATCTGTGGTAACCACGCTGGAGGACAATCACTAGCTCACAAGCTCATCCGGAAGGGATATTATTGTCCGACCTTGAAAAAATACGCAATTGAGAAGGTCAGAAAATGCGAAAAATGCCAAATGTTGGCACCCCAGATAAACTCTCCCGCAGAAACCCTCATTTCCATATACTCGCCATGCCCGTTCGCTAAATGGGGAATAGACCTGATCGGTCCGTTACCAAAGGGCAAAGGAGGAGTAAAATATGCGGTAGTGGCGGTGGATTACTTTACCAAATGGGCAGAAGCCGAACCAATTGCATCTATAACCGACCAGAAGATCATTAATTTCGTCTGGAAATCGATCATATGTAGATTTGGAGTGCTGCTCTCAATAGTATCCGATAATGGCAAGCAGTTCGACAACAAGAGGTTTAAGGCATTTTGCGAGGAACTGAATATCAAAAACAATTTCTCCACACCATACCACCCTCAATCGAATGGACAAGTTGAAGCGGTCAACAAGATCCTCAAATACACGTTGAAAAAGAAGTTGGAAGATCTGAAAGGTAGCTGGCCAGAGGAGCTACCCGGTGTCTTATGGTCATACAGAACAACACAACTCTCATCTACCGACAAAACTCCTTTCTCACTGGCCTTCGGGTCAGAAGCGGTCATACCAGTTGAGATCGGCACGCCATCCTACCAAGTATCACACTTCGAAGAAGAGAAAAATGACTTGGCATGCCGAGCCGCACTCGACCTCCTCGAAGAAAGAAGAATGAATGCCGAACTGAAGAACGCCATCTACAAGCAAAGAAGCGAACGCTACTACAACACAAAGGTGAAAGCCAAAAATTTCAAAGTCGATGACCTGGTCCTCAAACGCATTTTCGGACCAAATCAAGGCTCCCTCAAACAAAAATGGGAGGGACCATTCAAGATATCGGAAATCCTCCAGCACGGGGCTTACCATCTGGAATACTTAGACGGAAAGAAATTCGCACACCCTTGGAATGCTGTATACTTCAAAAAAAATTATCAATAAAATTTTAGTTCTTGTTATTTATCAAGAGTACAGATCGACAAAGCAAGGGGCTGCCAAGCCCAAAACCAAATGGGGTGATAGACCGACCTCATCAGGGCGATCTCACTCATACAAACCCGACCTGACTATCCCCATCAAAGCCGGACACCCAATCATTCAAGCCCGGACTCCAGCTATGAGCCATACCCTCCGAGAACTCAGAGAAAGGGTACTCAGCAAATGACCCCCCAGTAGTGTTCGGAGTATAACACCCCGAATAACCGTACACGCGAGGAACCGACGGAGGACGAGGACCTCCATACACGACCTCCTCATGATCGATCATGATGGGCTCATGGTGAGAGCTCCCTTCACCGACCTGAGGGGCTGGGTGTGAACTGGGAGGAGCAGACGGGGCTGACGAGCTGGCTTTGTTTATCCTCTTGCCACCACCAGCCGCCGATTTCTTCGCTGGCTTCTTGGTGTTCAATTCCAGGAATTTAGCAGCTCGATCAAGTGCAGAAAGAGGCAAGGTTCTGTCAAAGTAAGGATAGTACACTACAAGCATAAAACACAGAACTCAGGAAAGCACGAATAAAAATTGTAATCTAAGCACATAGCATAACCGAGCAAAAAATGGCAACTCTACCGAACAGAGTACTGCCGAGCTGCCGATCTCGGCTCGGCGATACATATCGACGTGGGCGCCGACGCCGAAGCGATGAGCGGTCCTTGCCGAGCTGAAAATTGCCGATCTGCTGAGCAGAGTACCACCGAGCTTATGAGCTCTGCTCGGCGATACAGACCGATGCGGACGCTGACGCTAAAGCGACGAGCGCCCCCACCAAGCAAGAAATCGCCGAGCTACCGAGCTCGACTCGATAACATCGGTCGACACGGACACGAACACCGACAAACGACAAATAGCTCTATTTTACAGAAAATGCTGAACATAGAATTTAACGTAAAAAGTGCCAAACAGAAAGTGTAAAACGTCAAGTGCAAAATACCGAACAAGTCATTCAACTCACCAGGAATAGTGGGTCCGAGCTGAGAGCGAAGGGGTGAGTCCCTAAGTCCGGCCCTCCGAAGCTTGGCTTTCGTAAGTAGTATCTTGTAATCCTCTGCTCTGGGTCGGAATCCAAAATTTTGAATAGATGAGCAAGAAATTCTGGGCTAGGGTTCTCCGACTTCCGGTTCACTAAAAAGAGGAACAAACAATTGAGGATTAGACCGAAATAAGGTAAAAAATGCTAACATTTCACTAACCGAATTTCATAAAAGAGTTGGGGGGAGAGTAGAGTGAGCTGTCGGGGTTCCTTGTCTGCCAGTCTCCCCCGACATAGAACCAACGAGACTCCCAATCGTGAAGGGAGTCGGGGAGCCCGGTCACAAGGTTCTTGAAGGTGCCAGACCGGACCGAGTTGTAGTAAAAGCCAGAGTTGGCCCCACCTGCGGCTTTGAAAAGGTAGAGCCATCGGAACTCTTTGAGAGAGGGAGTTGGCCGTCCGTTGAGATTGAAAAGCACAAAAAAGCCCAAGGTTCGAGCTATGACTAGGGGATGGAGCTGAAAAATGGGCAGTCCTAAGTCGTTTAAAAGGTCCGTTAGGAGCCGGGGGAGTGAAAACGAGACACCAAAACGTAAGCTGTCTGAAAACAGAGTGGTGCACGAGGCTGGCGGGCAGTTAATCTGCTCGGCATCATAAGGAAGAAACAGATGAACCGACTTAGGCACCCCGCACTCATTTCGATACACGACCAAATTGTTGTCAACCAACCCACTTTGCTCCACGGATATCTTAAGCATCCGGTCATCCCACTAGCGAGTAGGGGGCCTTTTCCAGTGACTGGACGGGGTACGTTCTCCGGGCTGGTCTGACCAGAAGGTGAAAGTCTCGTGGGACGCCGACCTCGCATCGGCTTTGGGTCTCCAGGATTTTTTGACCCTCGGAGATCGCTGAATATAGTTCCCGTGTTGACCAGAGAGATTGTCTAGGGGCTCCAGATCAGCCAGACCAACCCCGGAATCCTCATTGGTGGTGCCAGTTCGATCTGGACTCAAACTCGGCATCCGAGCTGATACACCGGCCACACCACCGCCGGGATAGTTATCCACGCCGCGTTGCGATTCGGGAAAAGGCCCACTCCTGGGCCTAAAATAGCAACCCTGCCCGAACTGACCGCCAGGCCCGAAGGATTGAGAATGCCCGAACTGAGAATAACCACCAAGTTGAAAATCTTCTCTTGGAAATTGTTCGAAGGCGAAGGGTCTCCCTTGACCAAAAATTTCCCCGGCGCCAAAGCTCCCGTACTGGTCGAATCCAGACCCGGGATACGGACCCAATGGAAAAATAGGTTGGTCGCCACCCTGACTGTCCCCATCATAACCTCGAGAACTATCCGGGGAATAACCCAGGCTACTGGACATGAGAAGGTTCAAAAAAAAAAGAAAAAGAAGAGATTACCTTAGACAAGAAAAACTCGAACAGAACTTGGGGCAGGCCAAAAAGGATTGACCGGGCTAAACACCACAGGATAAGAACAACAAGCGAACTTTCTCCAAGAAGAGTGTGATAATTTTGAGAGAGGGAAAGGCTGAGAGAAAGAGAGTCTTCAATGTAAAGAATGAAGAAAGAGAATGAGAGAGTATGAAAGAGAAGATTAACCTCATGAAAGAGGGGAGAAATGATCAATAATGAACCACTAAAGTCCAAAAAAGAATCACATGCAATATTCCAAAGTGCAAAAGGACGAACCAGCCAAAGCTTACACAAGGTACCTGAAAAATCTTCCGTCACGGAGAATGAGATGGTCAAACTGCAGGCGGGACCGGGTTGAAGGGACAAGGCATCCCGTGCACAAGCCGGCTCAGCTCCAATGGACGACCAGGGTTCGATGAGCCTGAACTCAGCCACACGTGTCCGACTCCATGCTCAGGGGCTTGTTGATGGTCGGTATTCCCCGAAGGAAGATCCAAGCCGAATGAATTAAACTGACCGGGGAGAGTGGTTAAATGCCGAAGGTGCCAAGCAGGGTGACGCCGAGCTGGCGTTGGATGACCTGCGTCCTATGCCGAGTACCCGCGCCGAGCATACAAGTGCCCACGCCGAGAATGCCGAACTGACCCGAGAACCCACATCCAGCAGAGTAGCGCGTACTCTACCCAGGCCTGTCGACATGGGAATTGCCGAGCTGCCGAACACGGTTCCTGGCCGAACAGAATTTCCCCTGGGGGATGCCAGATGCTACGCGCGACTCGCCGAACACTCACGCCTAGTGGTTCCGAGCAGAAATGCACTGAGCCGCCGAGCTCGATCATATGCTGAGCAGAACTTTCCCCGGGACTCGCCATGCGCTAGGCACAACTCGCTGAGCACTCCCACCTAGGGGTGCCAAGCAGAGACACCCCGAGCCTCCGAGCTCGATTATACGCCGAACAGAATTTTACTCGGGACTCGCCAGGCGCTAGGCACGACTCGCCGAGCACTCCCACCTAGGGGTGCCGAGCAGAGAAATGTTGGAGAGTTTTGGGCTCGGCCGAGGGGTGCACTATCTCAGTTAGTCCTTCAACTAGTCAATGATCCCAGCAAGCCGAGCTGAAATATTAGACTGGCGACTTTGAGGCCATCCGAAGTGAAAAATGTCTGAGGTCGGCGGGAAATATCTGAGGACGGCGTTGAGGCGGTGGACACGTGAGCAGAGATTATGGAAGACCAATAGGAGAGTGACAGGTGTACAATTAGGGTTTCAATGGAAAACTATAAATAGCCTCTCCAAGAGAGAGAGAAAGGATCCCCCAATTTTTAGAGAGAGAAACATAGAGAGCTTTAGAGAGAGAAAGCTTGTATTTCAAGGTCAAGCACTTGTAAAAAGGGTCCGACTAAGGCCGATCCGAACTAATTTTAAGGAATAAAAGTTAAGCACTTTTTACCACTCGTTTCTGCTATCTGATTGCTGTTCTTCTTACTATTTTTGGTTTTGTATTGGTTGTGTTACTCTTAACATAAACAACTACGAAGTTGCCTCCGGGTCAAACTTGGTCAAATCCAGGAATTTTAAGCCTCTAAGGCTATTTTGGCCCATTTAAACCCAATTAATGTAATATAAAGAGGAGACTTCTTTCTTTTTGAAAAACACCTCTCATTTTCTCCCAACCCAAGCTTGGGTTCGGGATTAAAAAAATATCCTCTCTCTAGTTTTTAAGATCTAATTTCTCTCTCTTAGGTTTTAGATTCAATTTCAAGCCTTGATGTAATCACTTTTCTAGATTTATATTTACTTTCATGCTTGGCCTTGAGTTTGTAAGCCTAAGAAAAATCCAAATACTCCTTTGGATTGTTACTTTTGATGCAATTTAATTCAATCTTGCTACTCTTTCCTTTAATTCAAGTAAGTTTCCTTTTAATTTCATGTTTTATGATTTATTTCTATGCTTTGTTCTTCATTTCCATGCTTGTTCTTCATTTTATGCCTTTTGTCTTAGCACCTTGAATTCATGATGAAACTTATGATTTGGCTATGGATTCTAGATGAGTGACACATCAAGATAGTAGATCGGGTCTTGGATCGTCTTGATTTTGAGATTTTGCTATGCTTTATTTGCAATTTTATTTTTATGCATAGTTTTAGGTTAAATCTTAGATCTACTCTTTGTTGCTTGTTATTTTCCTTAAAGTTTTGAAACTTCTTGTTAATTTCCATTGCTCTTTACATCCATGCTTTCAATTTTCGGTAATTTGCGTTATTTAGGATTTTATGCATAGTTGTACTTGTGCTTGCATGCTTGTACTTGGTGAAACATTGCATTTTCTTGCTTATTTTCTATACTTGCTTGCATTTACATATTGAGGCATCCGACGAGGAATTCTACCCACTTGTATTTCATTTTCTAGTGTAATTTAGTTAGCTTAATTGCTTTATTTTCATTTTCCTTTTATTTTCAAAGCTACAAACACATTCTCTCAATCGAATCGAATTCCGATAATATCGATCCAAGAACCCGTTGATGTATTTCAACACCATGAATACTCTTCTAACGAAATGGAGCCGTTGCGACACGGCTTGGTTAAGGCTTTCTATTTGGTTGTAGGTTCATTGTGTTTTTAGCTTTCTTTTGTTTTTGACGTTTTTTGTTTAGTATGCAAGGTGCTTATAACTATGGTGGATACATTCCCAACATGGGAGGGCATGGTGCAAACCATGTTGGGAATGAGATGTTGTATAATGGGTATGGCAACGTTGGAGGGCATGGTGCAAACCACGTTGCCAATGGTGGATATGGATATGGGCAACCCGGCATGGGAGGGCATGGTGCAAACAATGTCGGGTTTAATGGTTTCTCAGGCATGAATGGTTCCTTAGGTGGTTATGGAGCTCCGATTTCCTATCCGAATGTGCAAGACCCGATTTTCGATCCGTATGGCTATGGTGCTCCTCAACATTTTCCTAATATGACGAGCCCAAATCCCGGCCCGTATGACGATTCTCGTACTTCAAATTTCAATCATGCCCCAATTGGTGCCACCAATAGTGTCCCTAAGCACGATCCATATTGGATGTTTGGCTCCTATATCGCAAGTGGCCCCCCCATCCGTACTATGAGGGATGTTAACCAACCTTTTTTGGGATGTGGATGGTGTGGATCACGTGGTCATGTTACCGACTCTTGCCTTTTTGAGGATGTGTATGAAGACCACGGATATCCGGGGGGACCCGATTGTGCTACACCTTTGTTTGCTCCGCTGACGACTTCTACTCCTCTTGTTACTCCTTACGAGGGCTCGTATCATCGTGATACCCCAATGATTGCTCCTACTCCACGACAATTCTCAAGTCCGCCTTCACATATGTTTCCGGTCGCGTTCTTCGATAAGTGTTGGGTGGTTGAGGATACGGTTGTCTCGCCATCGGAGGAGGAAATATTTTCGATTTCGAGTATTTTTACTCCTCTTGACCCCGTACCTTTTATTTTAAAGAAATCTTGTGAAGAGTGGGTGTATATGGACTTCATCAAGGCCACGGTCAAACGAATTTGTTTGGAGAGGGGCAATGAGGAGGTGGTTGGCCCTGTTGAGGAATTTATTCTTGGCAGTAATTCCTATTTTGTTATTTGCCTTTCTTGGGCACAAAATAAGTTAGGAAACTAGATTTGGGAGTATATCACTACTGTAAAACAGGGTTTTCACGGCGGTTCTCGAAAAACCGCCGTTAAATATGTTTTAACGGCGGTTTTCTAGAAAACCGACGTTAAATCTATATTTTAACGGCGGTTATCCAAAAACCGCCGTAAAACTGGGAGCCAGCTAATTTTAACGTCGGTTTTTAAACAACTGACGTAAAACTTAAACAGTCTACGGCGGGTATGTGAGAACAGCCATAAAACCCGCACATTCAACGGCGGTTTATATAAGAACCGCCGTAGAAAATTACAAAAAAAAATTTTTGGCACAGATACACGGCAGTTTATTGAAAAGCGCCGTAAAAATTTTAATTAAAATTTTTTTTTGGCACCACGTTTTTATAACCCCAAAATTCACTTACCCTCCATGAGTTCCCGCCCCAAAATTCATAACCCTAACCCCAAAATTCACTTTACCATGAGATCCCGCCCCAAAATTCACTTAGCCCTCCGTGAGATCCCGCTGAAAGGTGTGGCGTAAAGAACACTTAGCCCTATCACAAAGTTGCATCTCCCAAATTCGGCGAAGAGTCTCAAATCTCCGGCTTCACCAAATTGCATCTCCCAAATCGGCGAAGACTCACAAAACTGCATCTCCTCTTCTTCGGCCAGATGCATCGGAGAACACCACGAGGCCCGACCCGGAGAGACCCAAGCCTGGAAGCCCACCGACGGACCCCCAAATTCGCCATGCTAAATTCGCCACAATCCTCAAATTCTCGCTCGTATTTGCGATCCCCTATTTTTACTTGATTTTGTCGCACTACAGTATCGATTACGAGCTTAAAAAATCGATCTTGATTAGTGCATTCGTCAGCATTATAGGGTTTTTCATTACGGTTAACATGATTCCTGTGGCGTCCAAGTATGTATCGAGGAGGAATTTATTTGGGTATGATATTAACAAGAAAGGCACCCCTGATGGATCTATTAAAGTGTAAGTTTAATTTGTTTAATAATTATTTTATTTTTATTTAGTTTTGTTTACTTTGAGTTTGCAGTTATGATTTATTATGGGTTTGGTGAGTTGTTAAAGTTTAATTGCATTTTCTTGAAATGGGCTTTGTCTTTCTTTAGCCTAACAAATCATCACTTATTGTTACTTCGTTATAGAATTTGGTCTCATAATTTTATTTTWTTTACAAGATAAAGACTTCTTTTGCATTAATATCTGTTTTTGGTGCATCCGTATTCTTTAGTGTAGATGAACTTTTAACGCTAGTGGACTTTGAAGACTTGATAGGGAATGAGATATTGTGTTCGTGCCGACTTGGGAAAATTTTAACGCTGCAATTTATTGTTTATGAGTACACTTATTTCTTGGATGTGAGCTAGTTTCTTCAATCTATTGTAGGCTTCTTTTTTTTTCAACTTTCTTTTTAAAATGTTTTGCAGGCCTGAATCGTTGGGTATTGTGGTTGGGATCGTCTTTCTAGTTGTGACGATCTTGTTTCAATACTTCAACTTTACTGCAGATTCAAATGTAAGCATTGTATTGTATTGTTTGCCTTACTACTCTTGTAATTCCTTAATTCATGAGCGTATAAGATTGTTTAAATTTCGGCACCATTATTACAAGCATTTTGTATAGCTATCGCTATTCTTACTGYGCCWTATTACATTAAATGTGATAAAAGAGTAACTTGTTTTCTCTTTTCCTTTAGTGGCTTGTTGAATACAACGCGGCACTTGCATCAATCTGCTTTATGATTCTGCTTGGCTTTGTCGATGATGTCCTTGATGTACCTTGGAGAGTGTGAGTTTTCTTTATGTCTCTTCTGCATTTATTCATTTATTATTGTTATTGTTATTATTATTATTATTATTATTATTATTATTATTATTATTATTATTAACTGTCATAGATACTTATCTGTTCTTGTAATTCCGAAGACAGGAAATTGGTGTTGCCATCAATTGCTGCTCTTCCATTGTTGATGGCTTATGCCGGACATACGACTATAATTATCCCAAAGCCGCTTGTTCCCTATGTTGGACTAGAGATTTTAGATTTAGGTAACCTTTTATTAAAAAAATTAAAATAAAAAAATCAATATAGTTTGTTGCCTGGATTAATTATTTTCTAATTATCTCTGTAATATGTTTTTTGCTGGTGATAGGGTGGATATATAAGCTCTACATGGGATTGTTGGCCGTATTTTGCACAAATTCAATAAACATTCATGCGGGCATCAATGGCCTGGAAGTTGGACAGACATTTGTCATCGCTTGTGCTGTAAGCCAAACAAATATCGTAAAGCATAATCCAACTCTAACTGCTCGTATTGAATCTGAAAAAATACAAAATGTATAATAATGCTGCGTAYCGAACATGTTGTTGCCGAMATAACAGCTTTGTTCATACAATTCATAAAATAAAACCATTGTGTGAGTCGTTCTTGATGTTGATGAAACTAAGTGTGCAATTATATCTCTGCATTCTATTATTGATTGTGAATATATATATCTCTGTGCAGACAGTTTCTTTTTATGGTTAGCTCTGTTAGGATGGCTATTCCAAATTCTGATTTTTGCGACGTGGGTATTTCCGTCCGCTGGTCCTCTATTAATTGCGGCCATTGCGAATAATCTTGTCATTAAGGTAATGTTTTATGTTTATTAAGTCCCTTGTAAGTTGGAACTATCTTATGTATTTTATTATTTTGTTATTAAGCCCCTGCAGAAGTACGTGATTATTGTCATGGGAGATGCTAATTAATTAATTATATTTCAGTAATTACCTTTCAACTATAATTAGTTAATCAATGTCATTGTGGCAGATATTTGAGATAAGTCCATCCTTTTATGTGGTCCAGTTGCGAAAAGCATATGGTGATCCTATAGTGTACAGACAGGTAAATTAGCTTTGTATTTCTAATCAGCCGTACGGTCTTTTATCTTCACCATACTGGATTGTTGCATGTATATATTTTTTGATTGGATGTTTAATTGGGACATTATATGTATCTATATATATGTGCAGTTGTGTGACAGACTAGCTATTGAATTGGGTCTAGAACGAACACAAACGCATCTCCGAGTTGCATCTAAATTATAAAACTAGTACTTAGTGGCTCTCGACTCTTGAGCCAAGGAGAACGGCTAGCTAAATTACAACATTTTTATGAAATTAATTAAATATGTAAATATAACTATTTATATATCATTATACCATCGTGTTATTATTCCTTGCGTATGGGTGAAACCAAAGACCAAAATGATGTTCAATTATTTACCAAGCGAGTAAATAGAAGGTATAGCAAAAAAAACGAGGGTTAAATTGCATTGGGAACATTCATAATGAATATTTTCAGGTTTTTTTGATTTCTCGAGTTAATAATTGTGTGTTAATTCGTCGAGAACACTCCGAATGAGTTATTAGAGTTTAAGATTTGCCTAGTGAAGGATTGTGGATCAATTCATCAAGCATGTTCATAATTTTTTAGGGTTTGAGTTTTTCGGGATATGAACAGTTTTTCAGCAAGAAACATTCGCCATAGGCATGGAGCCTCGGGTGATCAAAGTAACTTACAACCCTTTTTACGTTATTAAGTGGTTTTCTAATTAACCAAATGATTTATGTTAAATAAAAGAATCCCAAACAAAAAGTTCTATTTTTACTTATATTTGATCCTTAATAATTAATATTAGTCTCTTTACACTGTTTACAGGCTTTGCACTTCATATATTTTTTAATAAAATTATGTCGTGGTAATCTTACATCGACGACCACTTGATGGTTGACATCAATGGCAGCCACCTCACTGCCGCCGCCATCCTTGGCCATGACGGCAGCGTTTGGGCCCAGAGCTCTAACTTCCCCCAGGTCTTCTTTTTCCCAGGCCACTTTATAGTTGTATTATATTTTTTATTTTTTATTTTTTGTTCATTTTACTTGCTTGAATTTTATGGATCTGGTTTGGGGATGCTTGTTTTACACTYATGTTACTCAAGTTGAGGTTAACTAAATGTGGAGATCTGTTAGCTTGTTCGAAATGCTCTGAGCTATTAGATAGTTTTTTCAACCTTTTTCTTTGTTCCGTCAGAGTCATGGTTTTGATTTATCAAGTCCTATAATTGTTGTGCTTATTTTTTTATTCATTTATTTGCTTGAGTTTTCGGATCTGATAGATGTTAGCTTGTTTTTACTTTGATTWGACTATGTTTGTCATTGATCTGACTGYATAGATCWYTTAGTTTAGCTAATTGTTTCGATTTTTACTTGATATTGTTCAATTAGTATACAGAATAGTTGGATCCTGCCAGTAGATGATTTTTGTTATTGTTTTGGTGAATTTTACTCTTGATTTTGATTAATCATGTTTTTGTTAAGGTTTATCAGCATTACATCTAGTTGAAATCAATTTTCTCCAATATCTCTAATTCCAATAATTTGATCCCCTTTATCMACAGGACCCTGATTTTCTCAATCTTGTTCTCCCTCCTTAGAACTYGTAACCTCCCTTCAAAAGCCAAATCATTCCATATGCAAGACCTAAAATCTTCATTGTATCTTTAGAGTTCTCTCCTTTTGTTTTTATTTTTATTTTCGATGAGGGCCCTTTTCAGGTACACAACTAGTCCACATTTCTTTAGTGGGGATGCCGAAGTGGCCTTAGCCCGAGTAAGGAGTAAGGTATCTCCACTTTGTGTTGATATATAAAATGGATATGTATAGTTCGTGCAACTTAAAGCTGTATGACAAGTATTACGTCAGTATAATCTAGGTAAAGAGACATCTTATATGATCTTAGTTAAGTCAGATTTTCTTGTGAGCTAACATGATAAGTTATGCACTCATCACAATTTAGTTGTAATTAAACCAATAAATGGATTTTCATGATGTTCTATAAGCTGCAAGGATGGCTCGGAAGATACATACGACATATGAATTATTGTTTTTTGTCACAAGTTTTATTAGGTTCACCTTCCTTCAAGTGTCGACCTTCATTTGTCTTTGCCATCTAAAGAATGTCCGAACTGTGATGGATCGGTAAGAACTACAGTTGGTTTTGAATTGTTGGAAACTACCTCTAACCCTATACATAATTTAGTATTGTATCCATGAGCAGTGATGAACTGGAATAATAATATTCAAATTTATTTTTTACCGAGGAGGTATTTTCTTGCTGGTTTAGGTTATGGTATTTGTTTTGCTACTGTGTATTTAAGATATATGATGAGTTTTTGAGTTTCCATTTGAACTATAACTCGATTATTGAGCTTTGATGTTAGTCCTTCACCTTGGTTTTCAGGGTGTTATGAAATGTCCTAAATGCAAAGGCAAAATACCGATTAGGATATATACAGATGACTTAAGATCTGGTGCTTTATACTCTCATTTACGGATTTATTTTCTGATTTTTTTTTTCTTGAATCTTTATGCCAGAGAATGTTTGAATCTGATGAAAAGAATATGATGAATTACACGTGCATAAAATAGCTGAGATATACCATCAACATGCTTATGTTTATTAAATTTTGTGATTTGAATTTCATGTGCATCATACATCTTATATATCATATCTCATATGTACGTACATGGTACATCTATATGTTTATTAGTTATACATTTTTAAATTGTTCCATTTGCTAAGATAATGGAACCTCCTTGGAAAGCCCAAAACAGCATGAGCAAGATGGACTATCCTTATGAGGTTAGTGCTAGTTAATTCTCTGTTGCTTCTTTATTCGATAAATACAGTGCACGAATTTGATATAATTGTTTTTTTTTCCTCAGTAGAATTATAAAATATGAGATTTTTTGCATGTATTTCCTGCAGGGTTTCTAATTTTGTCTACTTTTGCAGCATAATTCACAGTATGAAGGACTCAAGCATTGCTGCATTTTGGTTGATAACCTTTCCACAGATAATGGGAGGTATTGATTACGATGATGATGTCAAGCAGAAATTTTGGTAGCAATACAAGGTCCAGTTTGACAAGGCGACGAACGAAAACCTCAAGGTGATGGAAATTGACTCCGTCTTACATTTTTTCAATTTGTAGGAGTCTCTGACAAGGCTACGAACGAAATCCGAGAACAAATGTAATCTACTTTTCTGTTCCTTTACTTTGTGAATTGGTACAAGTGTCGATTATTTCATTTTTGTTGATGATATTGTTTGTAAAATGTACAAGCATCATGGTTGACTGGTATTGATAGAGAAAACTAGAATTCTTTATAGAACAAACTGTAAAAAAGTTTGAAAGGGAAATTTTCATTTTTCTCCATTATGTTGCACCTGCTTTCATTTCATTTCTTTTTTTTTTTAATCTTTGTACTACTTTCTAGAAGGTATGTTTCAATATCTGTTCTGGAAAACAGACTTTCTAGAAGGTATTTTAAAACCGCCGTGAAACATACGTTCTAAAAAGACTTACTAGAAGGTATTTTTCAAAAACCGCCGTTGAAAGTGACACTTTCTACGGCGGTTTTTTTGGAACCGCCGTAGAATCCACCGCCGTTGATGTTTACGGCGATTCTAAAACCGCCTTAAACGCATCACTTTCTACGGCGATTCTTAAAAAACCGCCGTAGAAAGTATCACTTTCAACGGCAGTTTTGGAAAACCGCCGTAAAATTTAACGGCGGTCGATACAAAGGCGGTTCAAAAACCGCCGTTAAAAATGAAAAAAAAACCGCCGTGAAAACCCTGTTTTGCAGTAGTGTATTATGTTTACTAGTTTATGGTTAAGACTTTATTAGTTTCCTAGATTGTGTTTAGAATTTGTATTGTCTTGTTTACCAAATTTAGGATTTTAGGATTGTCTATTTAAGACAAGTGAGAATCCTAAAACAAGAACTATCTTCACGCACGGGATTTTGAGAAGAGGAGATCGACACAAAGCAAGACGCGAATCAAGAGAAGAACACGAAGAACTACTTGGAGCCATTGATCGAGATCGACAAGTTATTCGAAGTTACGTGACCAATGGAGAAGAGCTTGTTCAACCTAGGCTACAAGTATTTAATATCATGTTTATGATATTCTAGTTCTCATATATTGCTTAATATTTTTATATTGATCGAAAAACAAGGAAGCAATATAGTTTTCGGGTTTGAACACCCAAGTTCACTAGTACTTTTACTTGTGAACTAAATTTGTTATCTCTTGTTCTTAAATTTATTTTTTACTTCATATTATTATTTTACTCTGGTCGATGTTGTTAACCAGTCTTGTTAAACATTGATAACAACATCGTCAATCTGAGACTTATTTTTAAAATAATAGACCTTCAAATTTTACAATTGGCATCTAGAGCGGGTTACTTAACCTTTTAAGTACTGATCCTTATTTTTAGGTGCTATGGATGCTCAAGGCAACCCAAGGACACCGATCCTCAATGGGGAGAATTATTCTCTCTGGAAACAAAGGATGCGTTGGCACTTAAAGAGCATAGATGAAGGAGCATGGAGAACCATCCTCGTTGGATGGGAAAAGCCACGTGTCACTGATGGAGAAGGCGACACTATCCCAAAAAAGGAGGAAGACTGGATTGCTGACGAAATGAATACTGCGAATTGGAATTCCAAAAGTATCAACACCTTGTGCAGTTATGTTGATGCAAGCTATTACAGAGTCATCAAGAATTGCGATTCAGCAAAAGACGCTTGGGACGCACTCCAAAGGGTGTGTGAAGGAACTGCAAGCGTGAGGAAATCAAGGCTAAGAATGCTGATGCACACGTTCGAAGTAATGAGAATGGATGAGAAAGAATAAATCATGGACTATTCCATGAGACTGTCAGAAATCACAACGAGTGCAGAGAGCTTGGTGAGGCAATAACTAACTCTCGTCTTTTAGGAAAATTGTTGAGATTTATTACAAAGAAATACAATATGAAGGTGGTTGCCATAGAAGAATCTAAAGATGTTGATAACATTGAATTCAACACCTTAGTTGGAAACCTTAAGCAGTATGAGATGGAACACCTTAGGTCCAACTCAAAAGAAAAGAGTGTTGCTTTTTCTTCCGAGACTAATCCAGACAATGATGAAGATGAAGAGGACTTTGATTTCAATGGAATTCTGAAGATGGAATCTACTACGTTTGTGAAGACGAATTGTCGTTTGTTACCCAACGTTTCAACATTTTCTTGAAGAAGAAGAATAGCCTTGGAGGTTCAACTACGAAGACCAGGACACAGGTGTGCACGCCAAAATTCACTGGACGAGCTCTTCCCAGATCTCAGTTCACTTCCTCAATTTCAAACGTATCCAATCCCATGAGACCTCTCAGTGAAGTGGAGTGTCATGAATATAAAGGTTGTGGACACTACAAAAATAAATGTCTTAACACTCTTAGGAAGAAAAGCATGGTTGTTACTGATTTCACTGAGGATGTAAATGATTCCGAGTCAACTGAACCTGTTCCATCCTTATTTACCCATGTTGTTTGGGATGATGATGTCCATGTTGATAGCCTTGAAATCAACATCGTATGCTTGAATGTTGAAACCCCTGATTATCATAAGGAGTACAAGCTGCTGAGTATTGAGCACCAGCAACTGTTTGTCAGCTGGGGAAAACAGGTACTCAAGGTCAAGGATCTCGTGAAAGAAGTAAAAAAACTAACCAAAGAAAAGGATGATCAGACTGACATAATTGTTTGACTGGAAACATCACTCACCAAGAAGGATGCTGAGCTAGAGAAGATGAGAACCGAGCTGACAAAGGTCCAAGGAATCATAGCAAATCTGAACAAAGGCAAGGCAAAGCTTGATGAAATCTTAGAGATTAGCTTTCTTGAAACCTCGAAGCAAGGAATAAGATTTAAACCAAATTAGCCACCTCAAGTGCCAAGTCAGGAGCAGAAATCGCCCAAGCGACATAAGAAGAGGAGGAGACAGTTCGTGTGCCATCATTGTGGCAAGCCCGGACACATTCGGCCTTTTTGCTGGAAGATCATGGGCGAGAGAACGTAATTTTAGAGATTTAGTGCGGCTACTAAAACCAATGTTGGTTTCCGTCATACCAACATCAATACCAACACCAGGTTCAAACAAGTGTGGGTCAAGAAGAATAACGTCAAGTGTAACATGATCCATACCTCCCTGAAGTCCCACGTTCCTGGAGCCTGGTATTTCGATAGTGGATGCTCCAAGCATATGACTGGGTCCGAGAAGCTACTTTCCAACATTGTCAGATTTCGAGGTGTAAAAGTAAAGTACGGTGGAGGCGCAAATGGCCAAATTGTTGGCCAAGGAACTCTTCATGTTCCAGGCATTATGACTCTTGAAAATGTGCTTCTGGTAGAAGGACTTACTACAAATTTAATTAACATAAGGCAACTGTGCGACGGAGGTTTCAGTGTTAAATTAAACCGAGATAAGTGTGAAGTCTTCGAGGAGAATGGACCATGTATTCTCATTGGTCAAAGGACTTCAGATAATTGCTACCAAATACAAAGTGATACTTTTTGCAGACTGTCCCAATTAAGTGATGCTGAGTTGTGGCATCAAAAGCTTGGACACGTGAATTACAAGATGATGGACAGGTTGGCCAAAGAAGAAGTTGTGAGTGGACTGCCTAAGCTCAACACCAAGATCATTCATGTGTGTGAGGCATGCCAAGAAGGAAAGCAAGTAAGGGTGCCTCATCCGGTCCAGCAAAGTCTCACTACCTCATCTTGCTTTGAACTTCTACATATGAATCTCATGGGAACACTTGAGGTTGAGAGCCTTGGTGGTAAGAGGTATGTGTTAGTGATTGTTGATGATTATTCTAGATTCACTTGGGTAGAATTTTTAAAAGAAAAATCTGAAACTTTTGAGGCTTTCAAAAAACTTGCAAAAAAGCTGTGTGTATGGTTTAATGTGAACATTGGTAGGATTAGAACTGATCATGGAAAGGAGTTTGAAAATGCATCTTTCTCTAAATACTGCACTTCTGAGGTCATAAGTCATGAATTTTCTTCACCTATTACTCCACAATAAAATGGCATAGCCGAATGTAAGAATATGACTCTTGCTGAGATGACTAGAACTATGCTTATTTCTAATGGCATTGCAAAACGTTTTTGGGCTGAAGCAATGAACACTGCATGTCATATTACAAATAGGGCTTATTTTCGACCAGGGTCATGTGCTACTCCTTATGAGTTGTTGATGGGAAAGAAACCGAACTTGAGCTATTTTCATATTTTTGGATGTATTTGTTATGTTCTCAATGACAGAAATCATCTAGTTAAACTAGACTCAAAAAGTTATAAGTGTATTTTCATGGGATATTCCCATAACAGTCATGCATATAGGTTATTTAACCTTAGAACAAGAAGCATATTTGAGTCAGTTAATGTCAAGTTCAACGATCTAATGAGTGCAGTCAAACCGACCGAGGATAATGATCTGGTTTATGATCAAAATCCTCAAGAAAATATCATTGCTCCTTCAGATGATAGTGACGGTATTGAGAACAGATGCAGGTGCTGAACTCAGAGATTTGAGTGATGTTCGTACCAATGTTGATACTAGGATACCAACATCAGAACCAACATCAGACCAAGTTGCAGAATCAGATTCTAATGCAGAGGATGAAGATCCAACTGATCCAATTGATCTTCATCAGAGAGATATCCCATCCAGGATTCAGAAAAACCACCCCGTGGGCTATATTATCGGTGATTTAGACGAAAGGAGTACAAGATGGAGACAAATTAATCTCAAGGCGATGGTCAGGTATGTGTGTCTGTCTACAAATTGTTCTAAGATTCGTGAATCATTTTACCTTTCTAAAATAGAGCCCAAGCGAGTGGAGGATGTGCTCAAGGATGAGTTCTGGATTAGGGCAATGCAAGAAGAGTTGGACCAGTTCGCCAAAAATAACGTTTGGGATTTAGTTCCACGACCAGAAAATTCCCACGTGACGGGAAAAAAGTGGATATTCAAGAACAAGACTGATGAGGCTGGCAACATTGTGAGGAACAAAGCTCGACTAGTTGCACAAGGGTATACGCAAACTGAAGGAATCGATTTTGATGAAACTTTTACCCCTGTTGCCCATTAAGTCGGTAAGGCTTTTGCTTTCTTTTGCTTGTTATATGAAGATTTCATTGAATCAAATGGGCATTAAGAGTGCTTTTGGGAATGGAGTCTTAAGTGAAGAAGTGTATGTTGAGCATCCTAAAGGATTTGTGGATCCTCAAAAACCAAATTTTGTTTTAAAGTTGAAAAAGGCTCTTTATGGTTTAAAACAAGCTCCTAGAGCTTTGTATGAAAGGCTAACTCAACATTTGCTTTATTTGAACTTTAGACAAGGGGAAGTTGATAAAACTTTGATCGTCCAAATTTATGTGGATGATATTATTTTTGGATCCACTAACGAGCAGATGGTCAAGGAGTTTGTCACTCGAATGTCCAATACATTCGAGATGAGCATGGAAGGTAATCTCTCGTACTTCCTTGGTTTACAAATCAAACAGCTTGATGATGGTATTTTCCTTTCCTAGACTAAATATGCAAAGAACTTAGTCAAAAAGTTTGGTTTAGAAGGTGAAAAGATCAAGAAAACCCCACTGGGCAAAACTGTAAAGCTGTCGAGAGACGATGTTGGTAAGGGTGTTGATAACACCATGTATAGAAGTATGATAGGGAGTTTGTTGTATTTGACAGCAAGTAGACCAGATATTATGTATAGTGTTTGCTTATATGCTAGATATCAGTCTAATGCAAAAGAGTCACACTTAAAAGCAGTTAAAAGAATAATTAGGTATATTGCTGGTACAACTGAACTAGGTGTGTGGTACACAAAAGATACTGGTACTGAACTTGTAGGGTACACTGATTTATATTGGGATGGAGATGTGGTAGATAGAAAGAGTACTACTAGGGGGTGTTTTTTTCTGGGTAACAATTTAATCTCTTGGTACAGCAAGAAGCAAAATTGCATTTCTCTTTCTACAGCTGAAGCCGAGTACATTGCAGCTGGAAGTGCGTGCACACAATTACTACGGATGAACCAGATGATAGAGGACTACGGTCTTCACAGTAGTATCTTGATCGTGCTATGTGACAATTTCAGTGCCATTGACATCTCCAAAAATCCAGTCCAGCATTCTCGAATCAAACACATTGACATAAGGTACCACTTTATTCAAGACCTAGTTGAGAGGAAGATTGTTAGTCTTGAGCATATTGAAACAGATAATCAGCTTGCTGACATCTTCACCACGGAATTGGATTTCAAGACCTTCTCGTGTTTGAGAAGAGATCTCGGTATGTGCATTGTCTAAACCAATGTTGGTTTGTGATGTTGTGATACCCAATATCAACATCAGTCACAACATCTGTATACTGTTGCATGCATTTTTATCTTTCTTTTCATATATAATCCTAATGCATTGAGTTTGATTGAAAGTGCAATAAGGTCCTGTGTTGCAATAAAAGTGAAGGCAAGAAGAACCAACCTCTTTAATTAGGTGATTGTGGGATTTGCCCGCAGAAACTGGTTTTCTCCCAGGTCCAAAAACAAGAGGTTTTTAACAGCAATTGCTGAAGATTAAGAGATTCAAATCCCTTCAAGGATGAAGAAAATCTGGATACAAAATGATCCAATCTTTAAATACCACCTTCTTGAGATATCTTGACGTAGTCATTAACTTGGGTTAAGGGGTAAGTTTCCATTGACTTCACCTAATGCAATGTTGGTTTATAATGTTTTCAGTAGTAAAAAGCAACATTGGATCAAGTCACTGAAATCTTAATATGTTTTTGTATATTCTTTTAGATCATGTTTTTTAGGCATCCCATAGGACATTCATACTTTGTGAAGATGCCATATTGCTGTGCATTTTGTTGCGTGTGTTCTTTGTCTATCTTGAAAACTCTTAATTTTGTTTTGAATTGATCTAATTGAGTGTTTCAGTGGAGTTAAAATCGGACGGCTGGACATGTAATGATGAGGTGAATTTGGTGAGTGAAAATTAACATTGCACAAAGATAGGTACTACTGGGCTGATGGTTCAATTTTTTCTAGCTCTGTACTACGGCCGATTTTGTATTCAGGGCTATGCAACTTATTTTTGTTTTTAAAAAAAAATTAGAGATAATGGGATTGTTATGTGATCACGTAGCCTAATCTTACGGGGAGTGGTACTTTTTAAATGGAAATAAAAATCGTGCTTTAAAACCTAAAATCCGCAAGTAGTGAAAATTAGGGATTTTCCCTTTTATTTTTACTTTCTCTCTCCTTATGCAAATGTCACTTTTGGGGCATAAAAACCTGAACTCTTTTTACCATATGATCAAAACTCAATAACCCTCTGCGAATTGAACTCTCAAACTTCTTTATCTATGTCCAATTCTCTCGATTTTCTTGTCTTGTGTGTTTGAGAATCTATAGGATGTCAAACCCGCCGTCGACTTCGTCTATCCCAGAATTACCGGCAGAACTCTGCCGCAACGGCGAACAGGTACCTGCACCCTATGTGCGAGTTGGTGGGCTGGATATTCACGAAGAAATCGGTGGTGGTACCTCTTCCATCCCACCACCGCTATCAACATCGCCACCACCATCGCCGGCAAAAGATTCCAGCGCTGCTGTTCCAATTTCTCCGCCAATTGACGCCATTCCTGTTTCGCAAGTGTTCCCAGGACAGCCTGGGAACGAAATTGATGTTGATGATCCCCCCAATTTGGCATTTGTTGTTGAAACTTTTGGGCGCGTTGTTTTGCATGTAATTGTTGTGTTTTTCTGAGTTTTTATAGTTAGGGTTTAGCATTGTTTTTAGTCGTTTTGAGTCATTCTCGTTAGGTTTTCGGTCATTTCCCCATTTGTAGTATTGAGACTTGATATATGCATTTATTGATGACGAGCCATGGGTTTTGAATCTAAATTCGTATGTTGTAGGTGGCACGAGGTATTAGACCGACGCTAAAAGTTGTAAGGAGCAAGTCGAGGCATTGAAACTCAAGGAACCGTGACGAAACGAGGAAAATCGAGCCAAGTCGACTGCCCGGACGACTGCCCGAGCAACTGCCCAGACTGCCCTCAGTCAATCGACTGCTAGCCAAGAAATCGACTGACCATCAGAGAGCGCTGCAATTTGGCGAGGCAGTCGATCGACTGGTCCTGAGAAAATCGACTGCAGCCATCAAAAATCAACTGATCGACAAAGAGTTGCGGACTTTTCGGATAAGAAGTCGATCAACTGCCCTTAGTCGATCGACTGGACCTCAGTCGATCGACTGAGAGTCCGGGAATTAAAGCATTTTGACGAGCTTGCCCTTGCTAAATCACTATAAAAACCCTCCACTTGACTTGAGGAAGGCATCCACTCATTCCCCGACTCTTGCATGAGCCTTGGGATTAATTTTCTCTTCATTTTTCCTCTAGATCTACTTTCTCTCTCTTAGGTTTTAGATTTAATTTTCAAGCATTTCATTGGGTTTGTAAGCTCAAGATGAATCCAAATACTCCTTCGGATTAGCACTTTCATTGTAATTCAAGCTTTGGGATTCTCCATTTAATTTTAGTAAGCTTTCCTTTTAATTTCAAGCTTTAATCTTCATTTCCATGCATGTTCTTCAATTATGGTTTTTGTCTTAGCTACTTGATTTCATGATGAAAATTGTGAATTGACTATGGATTTTAGTTGAGTGACACACCTAGACTATAGATCGGGTCCTTGATCATCATGACTTTGAGTTTTACTTATGCTTTATTTTGAATTAAATTTCCATGCATAGTTTTAAGTTGAATTATAGATCTACTCTTCGTTTCTCGTTATTTTTCCGAAAGATTTGAACTTTTACGTCAACTTTTATTGCTCTTTACTTTGGTGTTTTCAATTTTTGTTAATTTGCTTTATTTAGGATTTTATGCATAGCTGTACCTTGTGCATGCATGCTTGTACTTGGTGAAACAATGCCTTTTCATGCTTATTTCCTTTATTGCTTTTCATTTTCTATTTGAGGCATCCGACGAGGCATCCTACCAACATGCAATTTCAATTCCTAGGATAGTTTAGCTATTTTAATTGCTTTATTTTCATTTTCCCTTTATTTTCCAAGCTTGAAACACTTTGAATCCTTCAATTGAACTGAAATCCGATAATACCGAGCCATGAACTCGTTGAATTCATTTCAACACCACAAAAACCCCAACTTCAAAATGGCTCCGTTGCAACACGGCTCGGTTAAGGCCTTCGTTCTAATTGTTATTTCATTGTGTTTTTAGCTTCCTTTGTATTTGACGATTTCTTTGAGTGTATGCTAGGTCGTCGTTCACTTGGCCACGAGTTAGTTCCTTACATTTCTTTCCCGAGTGACCACAATGTTTGCGGCACTCTTTGCATTCTATTCCCAAGATGACTTCGACTATTCCTAATCCCACCCCGCTTTCTCCTCTCTGGGCCGATCCTCAAAGTTTGAAATCATCCGAGCCTGGATGGGAGCACATTATGAGCAATAATGCTAGGCCATCGAACCCCGCCCCCCGCGTCTTTCGGATGAAGCTATAGAGTATCAAGGGAGTGGTTTTACCACTCATGTGCACGCCTCGGGCCGACCCCAAGGTATGACTTTATTTCCCAACTCTTTCGGCGGAGGTTTTGTTCCCAATATAGGAGGGCATGGTGCAAACCATGTTGGGAATGGTGGTGGTTCGGATGGATTGGGTAACGTGGGAGGGCATGGTGCAAACCACGTTAGCCCGGGTTCTCAAGGCTTTGAACGACCCGACATGGGAGGGCATGGTGCAAACCATGTCAGGTATAATGGCTCATTCGACGAGTTTGGTGCCCCGAATCCCGGTCTGCATGGTTATAGAGCCCCTCCCCATGTTTCGAATATGCCGAGCCCGAATCGAGGCCCGTTTGGTGTTCCCCCCGTGCATAAACCGACTCCAACTCTGAGAGTGAATCCGTATGGGCATGATTATGGTCTAGGTTTCGGTGATACCGGTCTTGAGTTTGACGATGACATGGATGATTAGTATGCTTCGTTTGGTGGTTATGATCCGAGTGCTCCGCTTCTTCCACCCGTTCGTACTATGAAGGAGGTGAGCCAAGCCCTCGTGGGGGCTAATATTTCATCTTGTATCTATCTTCCCCCTGAGGTGATGGCCATTGATATCCGTTCCCTTGATTTCGCCCGCCTCCCAATTTTCCACGGGTTTGCTAAGGAGGATCCTATCCAATTCATCAGGCAATTTCAATGGCATGTCTCGAGGCATTTTGGATTCGACCTGGAGGCGGCTCGGATGATGAGGATCGAGACGATGGTATTGGGGTGGAAATTGTCGAAGATACTGACGAATCCCCAATGCCCGCACCACCGAAAGCAAGAACGGGAGGAGGAAGAGTATGATAGACAGCACAACGAGGGTGTCGATGCTGACGACGTCCCGAACACCGGTTTGGGGGCGCCATTTCACGCAAGCACGAGCCAAGGGGATTTATCGCCTTATGTGGGCCCGAGCACCATCCCGGGTCCCAACATGGATTGGCACGAGTTTCAACGCCAAGTATTTGAGCATTTTGACCGGCTCGACGTGGGGCAATCTAGAGCCGACCGAGCTCACCGCGCCCTCCATAACAACCTTTTGCTAATTGAAAGCCGCTTGTCCCGGTACGAAGACGACAATGACGAGGATTAAGAAGTTGACAAGGAGGACAAAAACGATGATGAAGAAGAAGATAACGAGGACGAGGAGGAAGAAGAAGCTCACGAGGTGGAAAAGGAAGAGGACAAGGAAGCGAACCTCCAACACCAACGTCGGAGGCACCATTGATCCTTCCTATCTCTATTATATTTATTCGGCTATTTTGTTTTATTTAGACTTGATATTTCGGTTTGTATTATCTTTAATTCGATTATGTTCTTTTGTTCCTCATCTAGTTCTTAAAAAATCCAAACAAATTTTGAAAAACTAAAAATCCAAAATAGAGTGTTTTGTGCTTTTGTTCTTTATTTTTGTGAGTTATGTACATAATTTTCTTGGATGTTAATTTGATGTGATTGTTTTTGTATATATCTCGATTATCGACTCAACCATGGGCGAATGGATGGCTTGGTAGCGTTCATGAAGTCGGGTGACACTAACCATGCTCGGATGCTACTTGGGTTGCTTGATTTTTAGGTGGACCCCACCGAGCTCGACCCAAACTCGCTCGGTTGAGGGAGTTTCTATTCACACCCCTTTTACTTGATTCTCATTAAAATTCAATGAGGGAATTGCATGGTTTAAGTGTGGGGTGGGTAGGTGCTTAGGGTCCGGTTTTAATTAAGCATATTTTATAAATATTAAATTGAGCCTTGGCGAAGTGACGCTTACTATTTGCGCTATTATATGGTTGAGTCATCGTTGAGTCGGTTGTGAGTCTTTTGTGTGTCGTTTTTATGTCTTTATTACATGGTAGAACAATTCCTCATACTTTGAAGTTTGAATAGTTTACTTGTTGAGTTTTTGCATGTCTTAAGACTCTTGTGTAAGGAGTTGAATTTTTTTTGTGCTTCGTCCAAAACCGCCTTTATATATATATATAATCAACATTTTCTTGTGAAAAGATTGCAAATCTCCAAAAGCTCTTTTGATTTTTCTCCCAAATTCGATGCAAACTAGTGAGTAGCCTTGTCTGAATTATCGGCTTGCTTGTGTTTTATTGAAATTGCATTGAAGAGGTTTAATTTTGCTCGCACATTATTGAATTTGAAAATGACCTTGAGGCACATATATCACCCTTGTTCCGACCATATCTATATATGTAAGCTACTTTAAAAAAAACCCAAATGAGCCCCTTGAGCCTTTATCTCATTTCTTGTTAGCCGAGCTCGATTTTAGATCTTATGTATTCATAATTGTGAGGCAGGGGAGTGTATTGTTAGCTAACAAAAAAACAAATATGTGGGAAATCAAATGAGAGTTTTCGGGTTTTAGAGTGCTTATACAAAAAAAAAATAAAAGAAAAAAAGAGAATAATTTTCCAACACAAATAACGAAAAGTGACTAAGCGTGCATTCAAGTGAAAAGCCTAATTCAAAAAGGGCTAAGTTTAGTAAAAAGGGGCAAGTCATAAAGCTTCTTAGTGTTGTGAGATAAAAGTTAGGAAAGAGTGTGAAAGAGAAAGGGTTTCAAATGAGAGAATGGGTGAATTGGGAAGGTGAAGCGATTATAAGCTTCGGGTTTAGAAAGTAGGATTTTGTGCGTTATTGATCACGTTCGGTCGTGTGTTAGCCACTATATCCAAATGTTGCATACCTTACCAAAGAGCCAACATTACAACCCATAATAAAGACCTCGTTTGATTCTTGTTTGGTCATGTGCTACGAGCAATCTTTAGCGTCCAATTTGTGAAATATTGACGAACGCATGCCTTGTCCGATTCGAGCGTATACACGTCCCTTATCAAACACTTGAGCGAATTGAGCGAACACCTCAAATCTCCATTTGTGAGGAAGTCATCGATTTGGCTTGCGTTTGAGAAAGAGTAATACGAGCAATACTTGACAATAGCGAGTGAATGTTGATATTTGCATCATATAAATAAGGATAAGCACAAAGGTTTTTCTTTCTTTCACACTATGTTCATTGCATGTACACTCTCGATTCTTTTCGTTGTTCGAGGATGAACAAACCGGTAAGTGTGGGGTAGTTGTTTTGCATGTAATTGTTGTATTTTTCTTAGTTTTTATAGTTAGGGTTTAGCATTGTTTTTAGTCATTTTGAGTCATTCTCGTTAGGTTTTCGGTCATTTCCCCATTTGTAGTATTGAAACTTGATATATGCGTTTCTTGATGACGAGCCATGGGTTTTGAATCTAAATTCATATGTTGTAGGTGGAATGAGGTATTAGACCGACGCTAAAAGTTGTAAGGAGCGAGTCGAGGCATTGAAACTCAAGGAACCGTGCCGAAACGAGGAAAATCGAGCCAAGTCGACTGCCCGGACGACTGCCCGAGCGACTGCCCAGACTGCCCTTAGTAGATCGACTGCTAGCCAAGAAATCGACTGGAGGATCGACTGACCATCAGAGAGCGCTGCAATTTGGTGAGGCAGTCGATCGACTGGGCAATCGATCGACTGGTCCTGAGGAAATCGACTACAACCATCAAAAATCGACTGATCGATAGAGAGTTGCGGACTTTTTGGATAAGCAGTCGATCGACTGAGAGTCCGGGAATTAAAGCATTTTGACGAGCTTGCCCCTGCTAAATCACTATAAAAACCCGCCACTTGACTTGAGGAAGGCATCCACTCATTCCCCAACTCTTGCATGAGCCTTGGGATTAATTTTCTCTTCATTTTTCCTCTAGATCTACTTTCTCTCTCTTAGGTTTTAGATTTGATTTTCAAGCATTTCCTTGGGTTTGTAAGCTCAAGATGAATCCAAATACTCCATTGGATTAGCACTTTAATTGTAATTCAAGCTTTGGGATTCTCCATTTAATTTTAGTAAGCTTTCCTTTTAATTTCAAGCTTTGTTCTTCATTTCCATGCATGTTCTTCAGCTATGCTTTTTGTCTTAGCTACTTGATTTCATGATGAAACTTGTGAATTGACTATGGATTCTAGTTGAGTGACACACCTAAGCTATAGATCGGGCCCTTGATCATCATGACTTTGAGTTTTACTTATGCTTTATTTTGAATTAAATTTTCATGCATAGTTTTAAGTTGAATTCTAGATCTACTCTTCGTTTCTCATTATTTTTCCGAAAGATTTGAACTTTTACGTCAACTTTTATTTCTCTTTACTTTGGTGTTTTCAATTTTTGTTAATTTGATTTATTTAGGATTTTATGCATAGTTGTACCTTGTGCATGCATGCTTGTACTTGGTGAAACAATGCCTTTTCTTGCTTATTTCCTTTATTGCTTTGCATTTTCTATTTGAGGCATCCGATGACATGCAATTTCAATTCCTATGATAGTTTAGCTATCTTAATTGCTTTTTTTTCATTTTCCCTTTATTTTCCAAGCTTGAAACACTTTGAATCCTTCAATTGAATTGAAGTCCGATAATACCGAGCCATGAACTCGTTGAATTCATTTCAACACCACAAAAACCCCAACTTCACGCGTGGGGAATCCTACATTGAAACGGTCAAGGCGCCTGCATAATATTCCTCCCGGTGTTGTGCCGCCCGCAGTACCGAAGAGTAAGGCTGGGCCGCGCCGATATGTGCCTATTGAACATATGAACCTCCACCAGGATGTCACTGTGATGTCCGAACCTGATGATGAAGATTTTGTTCCTGCTGCTCCAGTTGAAGGGTTCGAGCAGCCGCTTTCTTCTTCCCCTAGTCTACCGGAAAAGAAGTTTACTCTCCGGAAACAGCTTGTGAGGAAGGCCGATAGGAGACCTAGCCCGGGGAAAGTCAAGGTCTCTCCTGGCTCCACTGCCACAGAGTACTCATCTCCTCCCTACACTGTATTGGATTTTATCACAGGCGAAGTCACCAGCTCCGCTTTCTTTATCTCGTTTCTTTTTAGCCAAGCTCGTTTTTAGCTCTTGTATCTTCGTAATTTATGAAGTGGGAGAGTTTATTGTTAGTTGACGAGAAATGTCACTACAAAAAAACTACAATTTTTCGAGGGGAAAACCGAGGGTTTTTTTTCCCCTCGGAAAACACCCAGGGACAAACCGAGGGAAATTTGAAGCCCTCGGTTTTTTCCGAGGGAAAACATTACCCCTCGGTTTTCTCCTCGAAAATCAGGCGCCAATATTTACCGCCATAATTACCGAAGGTAATTCTGAGGGATTTCGAGGGGAGTAGTTTCCGAGGGCAAATGACCCTCGGAAAAATCGAGGGTCTTTGGTTCCCCTCGGTTTTTAATAATAAAAAATTAAAAAAATTTACCAAAAAAACCGAGGGTCACATTGACCCTCGGAAATAACCGAGGGGCATTGTATCCCCTCGATTTTTTAATAATAAAAAAAATAAAAAATCAAAAAAATTTACCAAAAAAAAACCGAGGGTCATGTCTGCCCTCGAAAATTTCCGAGGGTCCTGACTCCCCTCGGAAATTTCCGAGGGTAAGAGGACCCTCGGTTTTGTAAAAAAATGAAAAAAAACCAATTTCAGTCGAAAAATATGAACGAGCATGTGCGTATCCACACGTTTCGTGCAATTCGACCAAACAACAGAGATACGCTCGATCGATCAAGTCGTTCGTTTGGAAACGCGAAGCGATGAGTCGTCGTGATCTTTACGAGGGGGCGGGGGGTGCGTCTCGTGATCCCGGAGTATCGAGGGTCGGTCGTGCCTCGTTTCGTGCGCGTTTCCTATTTTTTTTGAATTCTTAAATAAAAAATCGGAAAACCCCTTAGAAAAATAGAAAATTAGCAAAAAATAGGAGATAACCCAAAATATTCACGAATGGGGCGGGGAGGGGTGCGTCTCAGCGTCGTGGATTCACGGGGTTCGGTCGGCGGTCATTTCCGTGCGCGTTTCGTATTTTTTTCCTATTTTTTACTAAATAAAAATTGAAAAAATGCCCTAGAGAAAATTAGAAAAATAGTAAAAAATAGGAGAAAACCCAAAAATTCACAAATGGGCGGGGAGGGGTGCGTCTCGGCGTCATGGATCCACGGGGGTCGGTGGGCGGTCGTTCCGTGCTCGTTTTCTATTTTTTTTCTTATTTTTCTTTATTTTCAGAAAAACCGAGGGTTCACAATACCCTCGGAAATTTCCGAGGGTATCCCAGGACCATCGGAAATTTCCGAGGGTAAGGCGACCCTCGTTTATTAAAAATATTTAAAAAAATAAGAAAAAATAGAAAAAATTGAGGGGGCTCATTCCCCTCGGTTTTCCGAGGGTCTAAGACCCTCGGAATTTAGCCTAATTAAATTTGCGGGCAGCCTCTCCTCTCTGCGCCGCTGAAACAGAAAGAAAGAAAAGGAAAACGAAGAAGAAAGAAAAGAGAAGAAAGAAGAGAGAAGACGACCGCCCACTCAGTCGTCGCCGTCGCCGCCGCCGCCTTCGCCACTCTCCAGCCGCCGCCGACTTCGCCACTCTCCGCCACCGCCGCTGTTCGCCAGTCGCCGCCACCGCCGCCATTCGCCAGCCGCCGACTTCCGCCAGCTTCTCCCTCAAGGTAAGTTGTTTGTTTTTTTTTTATAATCTTTGTATTTTCATTGAATTTATTAATTTAATTTTTAGTTTATAATTATATTTTTTATATTATTTGAATGTATTTATTTGTTGTTGTTTATGAAATTATAATTTTTGAACTAGGATTCAATTTAGGGTTAATTTTCAAGATTAGGGTTAATTTTTCAAAATTAGAGTTCAATTTAGGATTAATCAAGTAATTAGGGTTCAATTTAGGATTAATTACATAATTGGGGTTCAATTTAGGATTAATTACAAAATTAGGGTTCAATTTAGGATTAAATTTAGGATTTAGGATT